>LPNX011044366.1:0-82230 GCA_001517045.1 Pseudotsuga menziesii | reverse complement strand
GTAATTAGGGGATTGAAGGGATTGGGTGGGGTTAGAGTTAAGGGGAAGAAGAGGGGGGTTAGAGGTAGGAGGATGAGGGGGGATAGAGGTATGGGGAGACCTATGGACAGGTGTGTGTGTGTGTGGATGTTAGGGTTTGGGGAGGGTTTGATAGGTGTCAGGGTTTGGGGAGTGAGAGAGAGCACAGAAGGGGTTAGTGATGGAGAAGAGGGGGGAGAGAGAGGCTCGGGAGGAGGGGAGTTAGAGGCGTAGGGAGAGGATCAGGAGGAGGGGAGTTAGAGCTAGGAAGAGGTTGACAACGATGACGATGAAGATGATGATGATGATGATGATGAAGATGATGATGGCGATGGCGATGATGATGTCCTATGACATGATGAAAAGATGATGAAGATGATGATGGTGACGATGATGAATCCAATGACCTTGACTTACCACCGATAGAAACTTATATCAGATATCAGACTTCTTATAATGTAATTTTGGTAGGACATCTCCCTTCAAAAGAATGCGACGAGCTCCCCAAACCAACAACACCAAATGTTGTCGATATTTCTAGGTATATGCACCGAATATCCTACAACGATGATGATGATGATAATGAAGATCATGATGAAGATGTTGATGACGATGACGACAACGATGATGAAGATGGTGGTGATGATGACGATGACGACAACGATGATGATGATGAAGATGGCGACAATGATGATGATGATGATGACGATGATGATGATGATGAAGATGATGATGATGAAGATAGTGATGACGATGATGATGGTGATGAAGATGATGATGATTAGGAGGGGAGTTAGAGGTAGGGAGAGGAGGGCGGATTAGTAATAATTGGGGGGAAATTGGGGGGTGTTAGTGGTAGGGGATGACTTGTGGATGTGTAATGTGTGTGTCTATGTGAGAGAGAGAGGGTTGACCTGATGATGATGATTAATGATGATGATGATGATGGCGATGATGGTGATTCTATCCATTTTGTATGACTAATGATGATGGCGATGATGATGAGGAAGATGATGGTGATGAAGATGACGATGACGATGGTGATGATGATGACGATGATGACGACGATGATGACGACGATGATGATGATGACGATGAAGATGATGACGATGATGGTGGTGATGACGATGACAATGATGATGAATATGACGATGATAATGACGATGATGAGGAGGGGAGTTAGAGGTAGGGAGAGGAGGGTGGATTAGTAAGAATTGGGGGGAAGTTGGGGTTTTAGTGGTAGGGGACGACCTTTGGATGTGTAATGTGGGTTTATGTGCGTGAGAGAGAGGGTTGTCCTGACAATGATGATAAATGATGATGATGATGATGATGATTAATGATGGTGATTCTATCCATTTTGAATGACTAATGATGATGGTGATGATGACGACGACGATGATGATGATGATGACAGCGATGTTGTCGATGATGATGATGATGATGATGAATATGGTGATGACGATGATGATGATGATTATGATGAAGATGATGATGAAGAAGATGATGATGATGAATATGGTGATGGTGATGATGATGATGATGAAGATGACAATGATAATGATGATGATGAGGAGGGGATTTAGAGGTAAGAAGAGGAGGGAGGATTAGTAAGAATTGGGGGGAATTTGGGGGGTGTTAGTGGTAGGGGATGACTTGTGGATCTATAATATGGGTGTCTGTGTGAGAGAGAGAGGTTTGACCCAATGATGATGATTAATGATGATGATGATGATGATTAATGTTGGTGATTCTATCCATTTTGTATGACTATTGATGATGGTGATAATGCCAATGAAGATGATGGTGATGACGGCGATTGGAAGATGACGATGATGACGACGACGACGACGATGATGATGATGAAAATGATGACGACGATGATGATGATGGTGATGATGAAGATGATGATAATGATGATGATGATGATGATGGTGATGGTGATCAATATTATGATGATAATGATGATGAGGAGGAGGGGAATTAGAGGTATGGAGAGGAGGGCGTATTAATAAGAATTAGGGTGAAGTTGGGGGGGTTAGTGGTAGGGGATGACCTGTGGATGTGTAATGTGGGTGTCTATAAGAGAGGGAGAGAGGGTTGACTTGATGATGATGATTAATGATGATGATGATGATGATGATTAATGATGGTGATTCTATCCATTTTGTATGACTAATGATGATGGTGATGATGACGACGATGATGATGATGATGATTAATGATGGTGATTCTATCCATTTTGTATGACTAATGATGATGGTGATGATGACGATGAAGATGATGGTGATGACGATGATGATGGTGATGAAGATGACAATGATGACGACGACGACGACGATGATGATGATGATGATGATGATGATGAGGATGAGGATGATGACGACGACGACGACGACGATGATGATGAAGATTATGATGAAGATGATGATAATAAAGATGGTGATGACGTTGAAGATGATGGTGACAACGATGATGATGACGATGAAGATGATGATGAATATGATGACGATGATGGCGATGATGATAATGATGAAGATGATGATCATTATCATGATGAAGATGGTGATGATGATGATGATGATGATGATGAAGATGATGATGATGATGATGACAATGTTGATGAGGAAGAGGGTGATGACGACAACGATGATGAAGATGATGACGATGACGATGATGATGATAAATATGATGAAGAATATGATGATGATGATGATGTCCTATGAAATGATGAAGATGATGATAAGTACCGATCCAATCCAAATTTATACATACCAATAAAATTCAATATTTCTATCTCAATATTAAATCAAAATATAATACAGAGTAGATATATTACTCCATACCTCGTACACTTCAATGGACTTCATCATATTATTCATACAATTCATCATCTGTATCATCCAATCCAGAGTCAACATTGTAAGGATTGGCCATATCATCATCATCACATTGGCTTGGAAGAACACAGGGCTCTGTTCCTAGCTCAAAGAACCTTGTATTTACCATGGTAAATCCATTATCATGTTCAATAATAGTTTTAACAGGATCACGTTGATTCAATCGTAACATGTACCATTTGACAACGAATAGAACTACCTTGAAGGATTTAAAGTCACAATGAATAATATCTTCCAGATACCCATAGTATCAATTTTCTAAGAGTTTTGGATGTCTGTCACTTCTAGAGGAAACATTGGTCACCTCAAAGACTGTAGATATCCCACAATATGATGTTTTATTTGTTTCATCCAACTTTTTGATGTGATATCTACAACCATTGCACCACATAGTCATATGGTGTTTTACCTACAACAAGCCATACACGAAAAGATTATAAAATGATCCAATTTTTATGACTAAGTGCATGTTTATGCTATATAGGGAAAAAAATCAACATGTACATCAATATGTTTGAAAAAGAAATAGTTGGTTGATTAACATGATTTCCTTCTCATCTTTTAAACCATGTGCTAAATTGATTTCCCTTTGTGTAATATTCGTATCTCCATTGCGATGTGCTACTTTAACCAATGAAGCCACACCTTCCCATGATATTCCATGACCATATTGTTTGCATCGTTCAATCCATACCTTCATCCAGTCAACATTTTTTTGCGATGTATAAATGAATTGCATCGCACTATAAACCAACTGCTTGATGACAATAAAAATTAAAATTCAATACAAATTTATATTATCATAACAAAGTATACACTCTTAATTGATGCAATATATTGAATATAAAAATAGAATATGTATTATATATATACATAAAAATCAACAGTCAAATGTATTATATTAATTAATATCCACTAGCTAATAATTACCTTTTAGCTTCCTTGATCTACCTTTTCCTTTTAGTTACTCCCCTTCAAAATTGTTATTGGGGTCCGGATCACAAATGCGACATAAATTGAGCTTTGACGCTAAATTAGGAATATATTCAATAATATACAACATGCTTTGGTATACAGTATATCATAGTACCCTTAGCACATGCTCGTTGTCTAACCAAACCCTTCATAAATTTCAAGTGCCTCTCAACCATCCACATGGACCTTGAGTGCACATGTCCACACAATTCAATCTCATCAACTTGGTGTATGAAGTAGCATTCATATTCATTGAAAAATGTCGAAGGTAGATGCTTCTGTATTTCACACATGAGACGAGGAATTTATCTCCTCCAATGCTTTATATCTTATTTATGGATTTCTTTAGATGAAAACCATCTACAAGTGACGCAAACCAATAACGAGATTTAAACAAAAGAAACATTATATTACATAACATGAATTAGTGCACAAAAATAAAATGTAAGTTCTACGATGAATTAAACAAACACTAAGCACGTGAAAAAAATCAATACTTACCTCATGTATTTCCCAAGATTATATATAACTTGTTTGACATTGTTTTCAAAGTTGCCCGGGAGAGAGAGAGGTAGAACAAAATGTAACAATATACAAACCACATCATTTTTTAGTCAAAGAGTAGAAAAACAAAATAACAACAATATGCACTGGAATAAAAAAACAATAAATATATGGATACCATAATAATTACCTTCATGAAGACATGCCAATCATGCATTTTCACCCCTACAAAATCACCTTTATTTGTTATGATATTCTTCATGTTCGCACAAAATCCAGTGGGAAATTTAATTTTTCGCATGACTTCTTTTACAACATTAATTTGTTGCTTTGTTAACATCCATGGAAGTGATTTTATAGTAATTTGGTCTCCATTGCTATGAAATTGAATGACGTCTTTCATTGTGGTTTCCTTCTTGAATGTCTTTGCAAATTTTGACAATTCTTTCTTTCTCACTCCTTCCATCCAATGTTCCCCATAATGTTTCAGACACATTCTTTCCGACGTGCATTGTATCAAACATATGAACAATTTTTAGGTGCTCATAATAGCGAAACCTGCTGAATTGTTTAGGATAACTTTTCATTCCACGTGGAAGCCCATAAATTCCTTCATGATCACAATGGATATCATGAATCGTAGTTTATAAATAAATTATAGAAATCAATGTCAATTACTGTAAACAACACACAATAAACAAAAGTACATAAAATTTCATATATGATGATTCATACATACCTTCTTGATTATTTCTATTATATTGCAACTTCCATAGGTGAGGTGTCATTCTCTGCAGTTTTAATGCAGTCTCTTGATTCCCATTGAATAGATTTTTTTTAGTTGTTTGATACCTATGATTCTTAGAGATCAGGAAGAGCCTATACTCATCAAACACCTCATTTCTTAAGCTTTTTGAACGACGATATTTGATCTTAGGACCACAAACTGGACATGCCAAATTTCCCTTTGTCTGAATACCTACATAAAGATATGGAATATCTATGTCAATTATAATTATATATAAAATGAATGAAGTATTTTAAAAAACATGCGTGCATAGTACTATATTAACTAGTTCATAAAATTAAATGAAATTAAAGCAGAACTTATAGATACAAACCACAAAAATAGGTTAACCCTAGGGTGTCGTGTATTTTCCATACAAGAATTGCATGGAATTGGAATTGTCTTTGTCATATTGGTCTAGATATGTCATACATAGTGATGTCATTCCATAACTTTAGTAGCTCGTCTATAAGTTGTTCGATATATACATTCATATCTTTAACTTGGTACTTACCTAATTGATTTGAACATATAAATATATAATTATGAGTACCATTTAGATATATAAACCATGCAAAAGAGAAAAACAAAATATATATATATATATATGGATTTCGGAAACAAAATACGACAAATGAGATGCCACTACATTAAAAATAAAAAGATGTAGACACAATATGTTAGATTTTTATCATTTAATCAATATGATCTAGGATCTTATTTGAGAGAATAACATGCACATCAATAATCACAAAAGACAAGAGACACAAAGAATTTTCCTTGGGGAAACCATAAAGGAGAAAACCCCACAACTTCCTCAGAGATAGAATGAGCACCAAAAGCAAAATTAAAACCCAAAGATACAAAGATTATCTTTGACAAATATTCTCTCTCTCACTTGTGTGAGCTACTTATCTCTCACTCATGCGCTACTATTGAGTGTGTGTGTATCAAATAGAGAGTCTCACTCTCTATTTATACTAGTTTTCCACTTGACAATTACTCTACAGGGCCGACCTCACTAGGAGAGTCTAATAACCCTAATACCACTCAACTGTGGGGACTATTTCCCTGACTTACAACAGAGGGTTAAACTCAATTACTTTACATGACTTTATTATATTAATGACTCTCCCAATTGGAGGAACAAACATCTCCGATAGGGTACAATAAAATACAATATAAAATATACAAGTGAATACATTCCAAAGTTACAAATACATAAACACTCTCTATTAACTAAAATGTGTTCTCTTGACACAGTTCATCAACACAAGTCTTCATCACTAGATCACCATCATTGCTCCCGCTATCTTGAGAAAATGGTGCTATCTCTCAATTCTACTAATCATAGGAAGTTCTACAGAGCCATCCCTTTTCATGTTGTATGTAGGTCTTAGCACTTATAACCGACCATGGGAGGCCCAGCCTACCACCATGTCAAAAATTCCCAGCGCTTACATCTGAGCATGGGAGGCCCAACCTACCACCATGTTAAAAATGCCCATCAGTTACATCCACCGGCATGGTAGGACACACCATCTACCATTTGGGGAAAGGATCTGCACTTACATCCACCGGCATTGTAGGACACACCATATAACATCTGGGGAAATTCTCTGCACTTACATCTAACCATGGGAGGCCCAGCTTGCCACCATGTCAAAAAGGCTCATGGAATCATCACTTCCCCTTGGAATGAACCTCGATCTGGAGAACACCAAGGTTCTCCATGAAGTACTCAAACTTCACTTTGGCTAATGGCTTTGTCAACACATCAACTATCTGCTCGTCCATCGCAACATACTGGAGCTTCACTACTATTCTCTGCACCATATCCCTGATATAGTGATATTTGATCTCGATATGATTTAACTTGTCATGGAACACCGGGTTCTTTGACAACTTCACACAACTCTAGTTGTTTCAATTTATATAAGTAGCATCCAAATGGAGATCAAACATATTGGATAGGAGCTTCCTCAATGCCACATAGAACTGCTTCTTTCTAAAACAAGAGATCACACTTGATCCCACACTGAAGCAACACCCTGAAGTTCTCTTCCTATCGGTGGAACTGCTTTCCCAATCCGAATCCACATAACCCTCCAGGTTAATCTTCTGATTCACCTCATACTTGATCCCATAATCAGCTATACCCTTCAGGTACCTCAGAATATGCTTTGCAACAATCAGGTGAACATGTCTCAGATCCATCACAAACTGGCTCAATGTGTTCATAGCAAAGAAAATATCTGGTCTCGTGTTCGTCAGGTACATCAATGACCCAACATCTGACGATTCATTGTAGCATCAACTAACTCTGATGAAGCATCAATCAATAGCTTCAGGTTAGATTCCATAGGTGTGTTCATGGCCTTGAAGTCCGCCATCCTGAACTTCTTCATAATATCCACTGCATACTTCCCTTGTCCCAGGGATATTTCATACCTCCATGCCTAGAAAGTAGTGCATCATACCCAAGTATTTCATCTCAAACTCGAAAGCAAGCTTGCTCTTTATGTCAGCAATCAACCCATCCTCACCTGTTACAAACAGGTCATCTACATACAGTAGGAGTATCACTGGGTTCCATTCCTCAACCTTGTAGTAAATGTTGGAATCCTCTTTACTCTTGGTAAATCCCAAGCTAGTTCAGAAGCTATTGATCCTACCGTACCACGTCTTGGGTGTCTGTTTCAAACCGTACAAGGCCTTCTCCAATCTGTACACATGATTCTCCCTATCATGTGTTTCAAATCCGAGTAGCTTCTCCACATACACTCCTCTTCTACTACACCATTCAAGAACGCGGTCTTGACATCCATTTGGTGTATCTTCCATTTCATCAGTGCAGCCAGAGAAAGTATTGATCTGATGGAAGTGTATCTGGCTACAGGTGCAAAATTTTCTTCATAATCTATCCCTTCCTTATGGGAGAATCCATGTGCCACAAACCTTGCTTTATATTTCTCTATGCTGCCATCTGCAACATGCTTGATCTTGTAGATCCACTTGGAAGTCACAACAAACTTCCCTTCTGGTCTCGGGACCACATCCCAAACATCATTCTTCATGATCAACTGGTACTCCTCGATCATAGCATCCTTCCATTATTTATTTTCTGCCGCTTCTTCATTGTTGGAAGGTTCTTTATCAATGATGTCATGTAGTAGGGCTACATAACTAGAGTACGACCTAGTTCTCTTCCTTTCTCTGTGCATTTCTTCTGGAGCCCCATATCCCTCTTCACCTTGGATAGACTCTTGTACCCATGCTGTTTCCTCTTATAAGGATTCTTCTCTTGGGGTGGATCTAAAGGTTCCTGAGGTTCTTCCATTTCTCAATCTTCTTCTAGAGTTGCTTCATTCATAGTTGTATCTCGGATCCTGGGTACTCCTATTTCTTCAACTTCTGCAATAGGCCTTTTTCTGGATTTGTTGTAAGCCGAGTCTTCATCAAATGTAGCATCCCTGTTGATGTCGATATTCTTGAATCCTGGGAAATATATCATGTAATCCTTCAAGCTTTCACTATATCCCACAAATATACCCTTCTTTCCTGAAGGATCTAACTTCGTCCTCTTTTATTTCAGAATGTGTATGTACACTGGACAACCAAAAATTATGAGATAACTGACTTCTAGTTTCTTGACAGAGAATACTTCTTCCTATGTCTTGTTCTCAAGTACTCTATGCAGAGTACGATTCTATACATACACAGTTGTCCTAGCAACTTCTTCCCATATATGCATAGGGAGATCTTGATCATGAAGCATTGCCCTTGTTGCTCCCATAATTGTTATATTCTTCCTTTCTGCAGCTCCATTATGTTGTGGATTATATGGAGTGGTCAAATCCCTCTTAATCTCTAACTCTCTACATAATTCCTTGAATTAATCTAATGTGAATTCTCTGCCATTATCTGATTGAAAGGTATTGATTTTATTCTCTGTGTGGTTCTCGATCAAGGCTTTGAAGTCCTTGAACTTACTGAATACTTCATCCTTTCTTTTCAAGAAATATATCCGTGTATTCCTAGAAAAATCATAATGGAATAAACATAATACACATACCCACTCAATGAACTGGATGGCATCGGACCGCATACATTGGAGTGGATGATTTCCAAGATTCCTTTTGCCTCACTCTCGCTACTTAGAAATGTCTTCTTTGTGTTCTTTCCTTTTGCACATCCTTTGCAAACACCTTCATGCTTTTCCTGTATTTCTGGAATACCTTCAACAACTTTTCTTGCAAGTGCTAGTGCCCTATAGTCCACATGTGCAAGCCTTCTATGCCAAAGTTCACTTGGATCTACTGATTCATGGACCAAAGCTTGTTCTGGTTGGCCCTTTAATTTGTATAAGCCTCCCTCTTGTTCTCCAATCACTACTGCATCATCTATAGTCTTTCCATTTGGCCACATAAGGACTTGGCCATCTAAAACTGCAACCCTCATGTCTTTTGAATCCAATGCAAATATGGAGAGGAGATTATTCTTTAGTCTTGGTACAAACAAGACATCCTTCATCTTCATAGACTTTCCATAGTCTAGCTTATAGGAGAATTCACCACTACCTTTTTATGGGATACTGGTAGACATCCCCAAGTTTTACTTTGTGGGGTGAACTCATGTTCGGATAGTTTCACAAAGGATTCTTTGAATCCAATTATATGCTTGGGAGCCCCACTATATATGAGCTAATCATTGCTTTCATGTGTATTAGTTCCCATGAGGGAAGAAATCAAAACATACTCTTCATCACTTGAAGAATATTCACTTTCTTCTTTGACTCTCTTTCTGGGAGGTTCATCATCCTCTGCAATGTGAGCATTATGTTTTCTTTTGTTGTCCTTCTTCTTGTGAGAGCCCCCCTTATTTATAGGACAATCTCTGGCAAAGTGTCCTCTCTCATCACATGTATAGCATCTGAGTTTAGATAGATCTCTACTAGATATTCTAAGGTTGTCTTTCTGGTGAGAATGCTTACCTTTGGGATGATGGTAGTCCCTTCTAATTTTCCTGGTGTGTGCTGTGAGAGCTTGATCTTCATTTCCCATATTTTCTTCTCGGGATACTATCCGAACTTCTTCTTGTGAGCATTCCTCCCACAGTATACTGAAATTGATTAGATTTCTTCTAGCACAAATCCCTTGAATGAAGGAGTCCCGTGACCTAGGGACCATTCAAGGTGGTCATCACAATTTCTCCATTCTCTACTTCTTCTTCCATTGCTTCAAGTTGTTCTTTGATTTCAGAGATCCTTGTAAAGTATCACGGTATGGTCTCTGCATTCTAGATCTTTACATTCTTCAACTGATTTCTCAGAGTCATCTTCTGAATTATATTCTTCCCTTCAAATAGGTTGGTCAAGGAATCAAACAACTATTTAGGTGTCTTTAAGGAAGACACTTGTGGTATAAGGTGAGCCTTGATAGAATCAGAAATAATCCTCTTGTCCTTGACCAAGTTCTTCTTCTATAAGTCTTTAGCCTCATATCCCTCTGGAACTGCAACCTCTCCACTTATGTAGGTGTCCAATTCATTTTCTTCAAGAACCAGTGAGGTCCTATACTTCCATGCTTGGAATTTTTCAGATCCTTCAAGATTTTCATCAATATTGGTGTGATGAGACATCTTTAATGAGAACCTCAAATGGAAATACAAGAGATTTAGATCTTACCAATTTGAGATGCCGAAACTCGATTTGGAGCTGATCTTTTGTAGTGTTGATTTTCTGGTCTAGGGTCAAATTAGGGTTTGACTTTCTCAGAGTTCTACCCAACCAAAAAATTTGATCTTGGTCTCTAAATTTTGATTTTGAGGAGGAGAGAAATCCTATCCTAGGATCACTCAAAAATTCCTCTTCTGTAAAAATCCATAATTTTCCACACCAATGATAGGTCAAAAACTAAAAATGCTCGAAATCAGATTTTGCTTCGATAGAAAGATGCACCCTTCAGTGGAGAGTTAACCTAGCCTCCTTTTGCTGATGATCTATGGAGAGAGACCCAAAAAGTAGGAAGCCCTAGCTTCTACATCTACACAGTGTCTTCCTCTCAAGTTAGCTCTGATACCATGTTAGATTTTTATCATTTAATCAATATGATCTAGGATCTTATCTGAGAGAATAACATGCACATCAATAATCACAGGAGACAAGAGACACAAATAATTTTCCTCGGGGAAACCATAAAGGAGAAAACCTCACAACTTCCTCAGAGATAGAATGAGCACCAAAACCAAAAGTAAAACCCAAAGATACAAAGATGATCTTTGACAGTTGTTCTCTCTCTCACTTGTGCGAGCTACTTCTCTCTCACTCATGCACTACTATTGAGTGAGTGTTTGTATCAAATAGAGAGTCTCACTCTCTATTTATACTAGTTTGACACTTGACAATTACTCTACATGGTCGACCTCACTAGGAGAGTATAATAACCCTAATACCCCTCAAATGTGGGGACTATTGCCTCGACTTACAAAGGAGGGTTAACCTCAGTGACTTTACATGACTTTATTATATTAATGACTCTCCCGATTGGAGGAACAAACATCTCCGTCGGGGTACAATGAAATACAATATAAAATATACAAGTGAATACATTCTGAAATTACAAATACATCAACACAATATACCTGGAATAATCATCAACATTATGTGCTCCCTCTTTATTGAAAAGCATGGAGGAATATTATTGTTGATAACAAAAATAGGCCACACCGTTTAAATGTATCTCATATCTGCAAATATATTGACACCATCTACTACCAAAGAAATCCTAAGATTACGAGGTTCTTCTTTAAAGTGAGGCCATTTTTCCTCCATATCTGATCTAAATGCAGAACCATCTACATGCATTCGAAAAATGTCATCTTGACTTATGTTCCTTACATGGTAATCCATAAATTGCGCTATTTTTTGCACCTAAAGAGTCATTGCAAACGTGGAATAATGGGAATATAACTAAGAACCTTATGAGGCACCTTTTTTGTTACTTGATCTATTCAATATCTACTAATATGAAATTCCAGAAATTATGTTGCAAATTCATGCTGATTATAATATATAACATGGTCATTGAGGCATGTATGAATTGCTTCATAATGCATTCTAATTTATTTCATGATGGAAGATAAATCTCGATATGTGCAAGGTAAAATATTTGACGGTGGTAACAAAATTTTAGCTATCAAGCTACAACAAATTAAAATAAAAAACTAGCTAATATAATATATAAATAATATTAATGAAACACATTTCATCCGCATTAATTTGACTTATGAATTAACAATACAATGATTAGAGGAACAGAGATAACCTTTATCATTATCATATATATGTGATGGATTATTTTACATACCTTAACATCTGTGTGACTGATATGTTTGAAAGACCATTCATAACCTTCAATTTCATTACTAACAATATAGCAGAGAGAAGATTTGTGTTGGAGCCTTCATAAAGCAGATCGTATTCCTTCTCAAGAAGAGGTAAATCATGAAAATCATCAAAGTCATCAATATTTTCATGATCATCGCCATCATCATCATCCATTCTAACATTAAATGAATCATGGATCAATATATTTGTACCATCATCTTCAACTACGTTATCAGTATGATCATCTTCTTCAATATGATCATTAACTTGTTCTTTGTTATTCATAGCTCCATGTTCCTCCAGTACTTGTTCTGAAAGAACTTCCTTTGGATGATATGCTATAGGATGCATTTCCTTTATAATTACATGAAAACATCAATAGATATAAGTTAATATAAGAAATATTAAAATAATACATACATTTACCAAAGGAATTAATATAAAAAACTTTATAATGAAACACTTACAAATGGACGATATTCATTCCCCCCCTCAACATGTCCATGTTCCCTACAATGTTTCTATTTGTTGTGATCAATAATATTCTCCTCTTAAAGCCCTTGCATTGACTGCATGGACAATAACATTTCCCATCACCCTTTCTTTTCACTCCATCCCACAATCTAGCAAGCAATTGTCGATTTTGTTCGTCTGGATCAGGAATATTGTTATTTGACATTTTGTCACAAATAGTTTGAATGAAGATTATCGACGATCTTAAAAATTCAAGCTGCACATATCACTATTTCCACAAACCTCCTGTCGAAGAATAAAACAATTTCTGCAAATCATCCATCGAAGAATAAAGTAATTTTCGCAAACCGTCAGTTGAAGAAAAAAATAATTTTCGCAAACCATGAGTCAAAGAATAAAATAATTTCTGCAAACCATCCATCGAAGAATCATTTCCACAAACCATCACTTATATAGGCCATTCATGTCTAAATTTTTCTGTAATTTATAGATTTTCAAATTTAGTGGTCATCGGATATCCGACAACATGGAGCCTAGTTACTGTTGTAAAAACATGCAATATAGGAGGAAAATCCGACAATAGGATGTCAAATATTCGACAATGGGACATCGAATATCCAACAATGAGACGTCGAATATACGATAATGGGACGTCATAAATACGACGATGGAATGTCGAAATTTTGACAACAAAGACGTCCAAAATCCGACCTTAGGGTCCTAAAAAATTCGACATTAGGAATGTCAAAAATCCGACATGTAATTCTATCAATAAAAAAAAAACCAAATTTCCTAATTTGAGAGTGAAATATGACAACACAGTTTTTTTCGTCGGATTTTGGTTTCAAATTTTGTTGTGTAGCCTCTATTATAGATGATGAACCTGATTAAATTCCACCATTTTATATCACTATGTCTGCATGGAAAGTGGATACATAATTGTATGCTTGATTCTAGATCATCTCATAATCTTATGCCTAAGGTCATAATGGAATAATTAGGATTGGAAGTCACCATACCCTATCATGAACTGTATAGTTTTGACTCAAAACATGTGAAATTTATTGGAATAATTAAATATTTGGTTGTTACCTTAGCACAACTTCCATTTAAAATCATTCTACTTGATGTGGTAGTATTTGATGCTCCACCAAGATATGGGATGTTATTATCAAGAACATGTGCTAAAAGAATGGGTGGAACAATGTAGATGGACATGAAATATGCAACTATTATGCAATTTGTAGGTGAAATAAGAAGGTTGTATAGAGAATCTAGATATGCTTATGTATTGAGTGAGGGAATTAGTCCTATCAATTATTATTAATTCTTGCACATGATCTAGGAACTAGGAATCAAAATCATCAAAGAATTATTAACAAATACTCATGAATTGGAAATTATCGAAACCAAAAATGGTTTCCTCTTTGTATATTTAATAAACAATAATAGGTTACAATTCCAATGCTGAGCAATGGCTTAACTCCATGAAGAATTCGAATACCTAAGGAGACAATTCGAATTCAGTGAGTGAGTCTAGCTTAACTGACTCTCAACCATTCAATCTCACTCAGTTAACCACTTGACCAAAACCCTAATTGACTCACCAAACCCTAACTGAAGTCGGAATGCAATAAATGACTGAATCTCAATTGAAGGAGATCAAACACATGTCATAGCAATCCAACCATCAAGTTCTAGTGCTCCATGACTCCAATGAACCCCGATGAGGTTAACTGAAGCTGAACTGACCATCAGAAGTTGGTGGAGGCACCTTGTTGACTCCAGATCATTAAATAATAATAAATAATCATTAAATAATCATAAAATAATATATTTAATGATTGGAGGCGCCTTAATTGACTGTAACTGACTGGTTGAACTGATTGTAACAACCAGTTAGCAATTAGGTGCAGTAATATCACTCAGATCAACCCCGGAGTGCTCCAGTTAGCCTCCTTGAATGTAGGAGAAGGATAAGTTATCCTCCTTCACCGTAAGAAGGCGTGGGTGTGACTGGATGATGGAAATTAATGCTCCACTGATGTCAATTAAACTTAGGATAGTGGTTTAACTAGGCCAATTTGACCGAAAGAGTGTGTATGATGGTAAATGTCTCCAACACCCCCCATTAAGCTATACTCAGGAAGAGTTAGAAAACATAGATGCATAAAATTCTATGGCCATGGAAACTAAGGCCATAGGTCACCCTGTACAATAAAGTAACTGCTTAATATAACCAAGGAAACGGGGAAAACCTCATGGGAAAAATACCCCCCCTCAAACTAAGCAGTAAATCAAGAATTGGTTCTTCTATGCAGCAGCATCCTGAGACTGTGCATGTGAACCTATGAATCCAAACTAAATGAATATGTCTGGAGGAATATTCCACTTTGGAAGAAGAACAATGCACTCAACTGAATCATAAATATAAGCAGCTGCACGGTGAAAACTGGACCCATGTAGAGCAACTGAAATCATCTGAAGAGAGAGCAAAGGTTCTTGAGGATTCAAACCATGTGTGGAACACTCAAGAAACTGATATGTTGCAGCCCTGAACAGCAAACCATGAGTGGTAAAATCAGCCCCAATTTTTAGGAGCAAGTGTCCAAGTGGATGCAGAATGTCTTCCTCTTTACTAGTTCTATGAGGAGATGAGCTTGTGACCAAAGGTAGAGAATCCTTGGGACTCTGGAGAGTGAATGATTGAGCTCCATAATATGATATATATTTTGAAATAGCTAATGAATCACAAAATAAAATATCAGCAACCTCATAAGAGGAAACTAACACCAAATCCCTTGCAGCAAAATTGAAGAAGAACTGCGGTACTTGATTTTTCACATCGGAATCGGTGAGAGCAGCTACAACATGGCTGAAAGCTCTTGGATTTTAAAATATGAAAAAAATAATATAAGATAAGAATGTAAATCAGATCTAAATAAGTTCACAACAGATCCAAAACTGTGAAATGAAATCAAATCCCCAGCAGCAGTTTTGTAGGAGACTTGTGGTACTTGTTTCTTCACACCGTTGATGAGAACAACTACAAGCAGTACTGAAGGTTTATGAACCTGAAATTTTGAACCAAGAAATATCAAATAATATCCTAGTAATATCATATCAGATCCAATAAGGTTCATATCAGATCCAAAATTATGGTCAACCGAGACGGTAGTTGCACAGTTTTCTTCTTCTTCAAAATTCTGAATTTTGGTGCATGCAATCCTGCAGGAATTTGCTGGAAGATCTAGATCATGGGGAGCGAATGTGTCACTCTTATAATCTGATATTTCTTCCAAAATATCCAATTTTTTACATATTTGCACACCAACAGCAACATTAGAGGGAGAAACATCAAATTTCTCTTCACTTTCGGAAGCAATTTCTGGTAAATTTTGCACAGAATTCAAAGGAAAATCACCGATGAATGTTTGCATGGAAGTGCAGCGGTATTTTTATTCAATATCAGAGATTCAAATGTCTTCTTATATTTCAGAAATATGAGGAGATGAGATATCATAGATCTCATGAACTTCCGGAGCATCAGGAGAAGGAGTCACTGCATGGAGACTTTCTTCAATTCGAATTGAATGTGTAGAAGATTCTGCTTCATCTTCATTTTGAACAACTTCATCGAAGAGAGTAGAGGCTGAGTATTTTGAGTGAAGAACTCTTGTTGTGCTGGCTGTAATCTCCAAAGTACTATTATGATCCTCATTGTGCTTGCCAAAGGTTTTGTCCAATATTGTCCAGACTTCCTTTGGGTATTCAGCAGAACCAAGAATAAGGTAGTACAAGCTAGGACAAAGGGCCAGACCTATTGCTCCAAAAGCTCTATCACCCTCATTTAGCCAGTCATTCTCATTCTCATAAGACTCTTTTCCAAGTCCAATAGACAGCTCATAGAGACCTCGTCTCTTCAGAGATGCAATCATCTTCAACTTCCATTCCGAATAGCTTGTGAATGGGGTGAGAAGAGGGATTGATGAGTCCATTCGAAGTTGTACCTGTTAAAACCTACAAATCAAAACAAAAAAGGCACCGTAAGGTTGGAAAGCCTGCACATTTTAGGCTTTCATCACACCCAGCATAGTCAATCAAGCAAGCTTGATCAATAAGTTCTTTGCTTGGGGTATTGAGTGGTAAGCCTTGGCTTCTGGTGCAGTGCTGGATTTTTGAGCTATTGCTCAAATTTCATGGAGAAATCTATCAAAAATATTGTTTTTGAGAGATTTATATTCTTCTCGCCGCATGCTCTGATACCATATTAATTCTTTCACATGATCTAGGAACTAGGAATCAAAATCATCAAAGAATTATTAACAAATACTCATGAATTGGAAATTATAGGAACCAGAAATGGTTTCCTCTCTGTATATTTAATAAACAATAATAGGTTACAATTCCAATGCTGAGAAATGGCTTAAATCCATGAAGAATTCGAATACCTAAGGAGACAATTCAAATTCAGTGAGTGAGTCTACCTTAACTGACTCTAAACCATTCAATCTCACTCAGTTAACCACTTGAACAAAACCCTAATTGACTCACCAAACCCTAACTGAAGTTGGAGTGCAATAAATGATTGAATCTCAACTGAAGGAGATCAAACACATGTCATAGCAATCCAACCATCAAGTGCTAGTGCTGCATGACTCCAATGAACCCCAATGAGGTTAACTGAAGCTGAACTGACCATCAGAAGTTGGTGGAGGTGCCTTAATTGACTATAACTGACTGGTTGAACTGATTGTAACCACCAGTTAGAAATTAGGTGCATTAATATCACTCAGATCACCCCCAGAGTGCTCCAGTTAGCCTCCTTGACTGTAGGAGAAGGCTAAGTTAGCCTCCTTGACTGTAGGAAGGCGTGGGTGTGACTGGATGATGGCAATTAATGCTCCACTGATGTCAATTAAACTTATGATAGTGGTTTAACTAGGCCAATTTGACCGAAAGAGTGTGTATGATGGTAAATGTCTCCAACAATTATCCTACATACATTGTTGAAGAAGACATGGGGTGTTGTATGTTGTCTGGAGGAAGTGATTATGACAAATAAATTTATCCTTTAAGACGAAGGAAAGAGATAAAACATACACAAGACCAAATCTGGGACATGTATTTTGATGAATATTCTACCAAAGAAGAAGTCAAGGATGGTGTAGTCCTTATATCCCCCAACAAAGAATAATTCTTGATATCATTCTAATTGAATTTGGAAACCACAAACAATGTGGCAGAATATGAAGCATTAATTTTGGGATTGGAGGCATCAAGAAGAATGGGAGTAACTCAAATTACAACTTTTGGAGAATCAGAGTTGATAATGCAATAAATAAAGGAAATTTAACAAACAAGGTATCCTATAATGAGAGATTATAGAAATTCAGTATGGGGTTTGATTGATAATTTATTTCATGCATTTAAAATTTATGTTATTCCTAGAGAAGAAAATAAGACAATTGATGCTTTTGCAGTAGGATCAAGTAATTTCAAACCTCGTGCACAATTCAAAGTTAAACAAGAAGTGGAAATGATTTATAGACTATCAGTCCTTGATAACACTAAGAATTCGCAAGTGTTTGAGGATGAACAATAGATTAAAATATTTTTGGAATTGGTAGATGAATTTTCCATCATATCTATTGACCAAGAGCAAGATGAGGATGAAAGTAGTAACTTTCATGAAGAAGAAGAAGAAAACCCGGACATGAAATTAAAAAACAAAACAACAAATCACAAGATTGTGCAACTCAAAAATAATTTCATACCTAAATGCCTAGTCCCTTTAGAAAGGTTGTTTATTAAAAATGATGTACCTCACAAGCCAATAATCCATGCCAAACAAGAGGATGTGGAAAAAGTAAACATTGCCACTGAAAGTGAACCTAAGAATATCAAATTATCTAAATTACTACCATAAGAGACAAAACAAAGATGCATCATATTGTTCAAAGAATATATTGATGCGTTTAAAAACATATGATACATCCATAGTTGAACACAATATACTTTTGAAGCCTGAAACTAAACCATATAAGAAAAAGTTGAGGAAAACAAACCCCATTGTGATACCAATTATAGAAAAGGAGATAAGAAAATTATTGGATGCCAAAATAATAATTCCTTTGAGATATTCAGAACGGGTTGCAAATTTGGTTTTGGTTAGGAAGAAGAGTGGTGAAATCATACTGTGTGTTGAATTTAGGAACCTAAACAAATGCTCATTAAAAGATAATTATCCCCTGACAAATATGGACCAAATTCTATAGAAGGTGGTAGGAGCCAACAAAATTTCCATGATGGATGGGTTCTCAGGATATAATCAGGTTGATATGAGTAAAGAGGATAGAGAGAAAACTACATTCACTACTCCTTAGGGAACTTTCATGTATGATAAAATTCCTTTTGTATTGATGAATGTAGGAGCAACTTTCCAGCGAGCCATGGATATTTCCTTTGTAGCAAACATAGATAAGTTCATAGTGATTTGCTTTGATGATATGGTAGTATTTTCAAAAAATGATGATGATCATTTGTCACACTTAAGGAAAAATTTTAAGAAATGCAGGAGGTTTGGTCTTTCTCTAAATTCAGAGGAAGGGTGTTGATTAACGATCGACAAAAAGAGTGCATGGGTCGATGTGATGTGTATTTACAGCTAAGAAGTGGCAATCACTTTTTAAAAAGTGAGATGATATCTAATGATGGAGAACCATTGTGCATCTATAAGATGCATGTACTTTACAGGTCCCCAACCATGTGCAAAAGGTAAACCACCAAAGACACGTGTTAATATTTTTTTGGTTGCGCATGCTCATAGAAATTTTCAAAACCACTCGAGTGAGCATGTGTTACCACCCTAGGAAACCAGGGTAGTTTTCACAAATAATGAAAAGGTGACCCCATTGTCATGCCAATTCATCCTGTTATGTCATGCCAGCCAATTGGGATAGAGTTCAGTAGTCACATCACCTATTCTTCCAACCAGTGATAGCCTTCCAAGTATCTCTCCAAACCCAATGCTCGTTAAAAGTTAAATTTTGTTCGTTGTTGAAGTCATTGTTGTTTGTGCACTTGCAAACACCTATGAACCAAATATTTGAACACCCAATACATCCACTCAACATACAGCTCAACAAGATACTCCTACAAAACAACAGTATACACAAGTACCACCAGTTCAACAACACGAAGGACCGAGGATAATTTTAAGAAAACCCCTGAAACTTATATGTATAATAAATTGGTGAATCTCCCTAATATATAGGAAAATTTAAAGGCTATTTTATCAAAAATATAAATGTTTATATAATTTTTTGGCTATTGTTTCATTCTATTATAAAATCTTGTAAAATCTTGGCGAATCTTTCACTAAATTATAAAATATTGGAGAATATTTCACTGAATTAAAAAATATTCTAAAAACTTTGCGAATCTTTCGTCAAATTATAAAACCTTGTAACGTCTTGGTGAATCTTTTTCTAGGAAGACTCAGATTTTGATTATGTAGATTACTAAGGTAGTGCAATAGAAGAGAATACACCAGATATTGAGTCTCTCAACTCTTAGACCCTCAAATTAAAACAAATGCATGAATGAGGAGAGGAGGGATTTATCTATACATTTCACAAGTAGTATTGGGTCACTCAGAGCTAGAGGTGTTGTGAAACAAAACTACACTAACTAGATTTAGGGAAAGTTGGGACTCCACTTTTTATATCATCCCTCATTGGTCCAATTGACATGTGGGGACCCAAATCTTGACATGCCGACAAACTGATAGAATTGAACACTTTTCATTGTGGAGTTATTATGGTACCCATGAACCATTATTACAGTGTGGAGTATTATCGAGATCCACAACCTTAATATAGTGTATGAATTCCCAATTAACTTATTTTCCAAATCTCTCATTTTTAAGCTACCCTTTAAGAAAAAAATAACTCGCTTATCTGTTTATAGATACGGATGCCACTTTTTCCTTTCTTTTGTTGACAATCAAAATATGAATTCTGTCATTTGATTTAGAATTTTTAGAGTAAGTTAAAAACTTGCAATGGTTATTAGAAATAATAACATACACTAACAATAATAGAAAGCACATTAATGGATTATCACACATATCATTAGAATTACTCTATTAATGGCTACATTTCTAATATAAACTAAGGAGTGGTTTGTATCCATGTCCTTCAAAATTTGAAAGCATGCAAAATGTTGTAAAATATTTTTAGCACCCTCATTGAATGCAAAAGACTAGATATTAAATAGCATAATATCTACATCTCACATCAAACATGCCTTGTACATATTATATACAATCATGATGGAAATGAAGTATTGTATTCCAACTAAATCATTTATTTATCATACATAACTAGATCCATTTTTTGGATGATGATAGCAATTACACATAAAAAAATCACTAAAAAACATTTTACTTTTGAATGAATCTTACAAAAAACAAAATGTTTTAAAACAAGTACCGAACCCAACAACTTTAGGTCACAAATAAAATTGACAAACTTGGCAATGTGAATAAAAAAATCTACCAGTCGCGAAGTTCTCAATAGAAATAAAAGAATCTACCATAACGCTTTGGACAACTCTACTAGAAGACAACCAAAATAATGACCATTCCACTCTAGCCCCACCATTATAATCATTGTGCATTCATTTATATTACAAACATCCCAAACATCAATAATAATAGACATAAAATATGAACATATACACTCTCATTAATGTCTTATATCCAATAATAATTGCATAGCAAGATCCTAATAAAATCACATTTTAAACAATTGGGTCAAATTCAGTTTGAATATATGAAAACCATGTGGTGTCTCTCCATCAAGAGTAGCATCCACTAACAACATATAAATTTCAATCAATAGTTTAAACCTGACAAGGCATAAAATAAATCATATATTTTGATATCTATAACACTTTGATGAAACTAATACTCCAAGGATAGAATAAAACCCTAATAACACCAAATGATCCCTAAAAATCAAGAGTGCCCTAGAATTCAACATGCGTCAAAAGGAATATATAATAAAAAACATGATAAAAGGTAAATTTACAATATAGTAATCTATTGTAACTATGGAAAAAAAGCATGATAAAAAGCATAGCACACTAATTATTGGATAAAAATCCTGATGCGAGTTTGTATTCTCTGATAAATTGCATACGTGGCATTCCCCTTCAAGACCCAAGCTTTCGGCAATGGAGATGTTATGCGGAGATTAAAATGTCGAGACAAATAAGAATTAAAAGTGGAATCACATCAACCAAAACCTTCACCTTGCAAGCATGATCCAATGTAAGTGAACCATGAATCATTGTACCCTTTATATAGAACAAAATAGCCTTTGATTTTCCCTCCAATATAGGAAACCGAGGGCTTAAATAAAGTATCACGTGAAATTGACTAAAAATATCGGTGAATGCAACCATATGCCTAAATTACAAGGAAAATGGAGGGAAAAATAAACCTTGGGAGCCTCCATTACTAAAAATTAGGGACAAAAGAATGATTTCACTAGAAATTGGGGGCGAAAGATAGATTCGACAAAGATTTTGCTAGGGCGAAAATAGTTTTTTCATTTTCCTCATTAATATACTAGAGGCTATTAATTTTGGATTTATTTTTTTTCTAATAAATATTGGACGAATATATTTTAGCTGACAAAACCCTTTTCATATAAGAAAATATCCCACTTAATTTTTGTAAACCCCTTAATATAGCCCATGGGCTATATATATCCCCTAAAATTATCTATGTGAAGGACAGACAACCCTATTCACATTCATGCCACCTAGAGGCTTTATACATCCTAGAGATCCCACATTCAACAAGATGATTCAAAGGATGATGAATTTCGGCATCCCACCTAGCTATTCCACAACTCTAGCATAGAAAACTATGTGGGTCAACAGTAAAAAATAAGTGGAAAGAAGAGAGGCGGAGGCTGCAAGAAAAAATTGAGCAAATTTTCTATGTAAATGTAATAATTTCTATATAAAAAAAAAGTAAATAGGTAAAAAACTATTACTTTCTGTTATAAGTCAATTCATTTAGAACTGAATTGATGTGTCTCTAAGCCCTATATAATGTAGGATCAGTAAATGAGCAAGAGGCTAGCAATTTGAGAATTATAGGTATTATTTATTCTGTTTTTAAATCGATGAATACTTTGATGATGTAAATATTTTTCCTTGAGATTAATGAAATGGAGCCTTGTAGTGTGTTATTTTCTATCTTTGTTATTATGTGTTCATATATTTGTGAGGATTCATGAGAAAAATAACACAGTGAGTGCAGTAATATTTAATATGATTTGACAGTTATTGATTCTTTCTTTATGCTAAATATTGGATGTTATCTCAGTATTTCAAAGTTATTTTGATCATGTAAATGATTTTTAATTCAGATCATACTATCTTTGTGTATGGAATATATTTCTGTATATGCACTTTTGTGAGATGAATTACTGTAAAAAATATTTAAATCTCATGCTATTCCCTTACAAATTGTAAAGAATTACTGAATTCTGCTAAAATCAGCTTAGTACATTCAAAGCTCATATGTATTGAGGAAATTTACCCATCGGTACTTCCTTTGGTTCAATATTTGGATTCATTCCTCCTTCTTTCACCACTTTCCTATTTGTTTTTTATGGCTCTATCAAATTTCTCTGTTGAATTTCCTTTACATTCCCAGTTTTATCCACATTATACTAATAAAGAACCTAAGCATTCAAAGAACGTCTCAATCCTAATTTGACTCTTTGATTTATCTCTAATATCATAAAATTTTGATCCCTATCATACCTAGAATTACCCTACCTTCAACCTAGGGTAACTCTAGGAACTAACATGAGTAATGGTGTCGTTTCCAGGGAGATCTTTTGAAGAATACATTTCATCGAGTACAAAAAAAGTAAAGATCTGTATTTTGTATGGTGAATTAGAATCAGACACCTATTGGTTGAATAATTCACCTAGCGACTCCACTGTATCAAGTTGGATTCTAGAAAGAGGCACAACAAAAATATCCTAAAAAAAGGAGCTTCTTATCCTCCTCGATTCAAGAATGCATTGGAGGAACTTAAGGTCACCTCAAGGAAGAGGTATTTCACTCTCAAATTCTCCTTTAATATCTGCTTCAAGTGAAAATCAAGAAAGTGTTGAAGAATTAAATAATCAAGAAAAAGATTCAAAACTTCCTCGGAATCCTTTGAATCATGTCGCTGAACCTATATTTTCAACTCTATTTCACTCTGCTAGTACATCAAGCCCTTCTCAGCATTATTTTGGACCTCAGAGACCTCCATTTATCCATGTTGTACAAGCTGGTGTCCTACATATACCAGCTATGGAAGGAAGAGGCCATGGTCCTCCTGGATGCCAACCACCACCTGTTAACCCATGGATTTATGCAAGATATGGTCCTCTAAATGTCCCTACAAATTTTGATGATATGCATGATCATTACTTGAATATTTTACCTAAATATGATGTAGAACAAGATATCTCAGTTGAAGAACATATGGATAAGTTTCAAAATTTCATTGATAATATTTTAATAGAGGATGACGATGTCTATATGAGGTTGTTTGTGCAAACAATAGAAGGATAAGTAAGAAAATGGATCATAACACTACCTTATAACTCTATTGATTCTTGGAATACTCTACATGTAGCATTTAAAAGACATTGGGGTGAGAAGAGATATAATCTATACTAACACACTAAATTTTCTACTTTAATGAAAAAGAATGGTGAAACTACAGCTGAATTCAACAAAATATTTAACAATATCTATAATAATATTTCAAATGATATAAAGCCTACTCAAAATGCTACAAAACTTACTTTTGTAGGAGCTTTTGAATCTAATTTTTCTATGATGTTGAGAGAAAGAAGGTTAGCTACATTAGCAATCATGCAAGATGATGCTCTAGATATAGAAGCTAATATTAGAATTGCTGGTAAAATTAAGAATAAGCAAGACTTTGATAAGAAGAAAAATAAAGATGAAGCTGAATCTTCAAATCAAAACAAGAATAAAGAAAATTAGATGATAAGATTGAAGAAATAACTAAAATATTGTGTGGATTATCAAATAAAATGGCAAGGTTTGAGAATGAGAATAATAATCAAATAAATCCTTAATCTATTGGACAGAGAAATCCAAATCATTTCAAAGGGACTTTTAACCCTCAGATCTTAAATAGAGAAAGAAGAAATGAAGATCCTCCCATTCAACCTCTTGTCGTGCCAAATGAAGCAATTATAGATGTTCCACCAGAGGAGGAAGATATTGAGCCTCCAGAAGGAATACGTTTGTTATATGATGATAATCAAATAATACATCTAACTCAGAACGGATATGAAAATTTTTTAGTTGAATAATCATGTTAAAATGAAGCAAATGCTTAGAAGAGATACTTTCTCAGACCTAGAAACAATTGTGAAAAACAACCTCTAGCTCCTACTCCAAAGAAGCCAAAATAGTAAAAGAATTTAATGAACCAACCTCTATTGAAAATCCTCCTGCTATTCAAAGCAAATATGGTACTACATCTATCTTGAGGTAAAATTTGCATGCCCTGCTCCTTAGAAAACCAATGAAAATATTCATCTAAAGAAATATGAATATGAAAATAAAGAACCAGATAAGTCAAATCAACCTTTTGATTTTGAACATGAATTGTCTAAATTGAAAATTTCAATTCCTATGTCTAAACTTCCAAAAAATCCATCATATATGAAACAGATTGAGAAGGATTTAAATTTAAACAATCCTAGTAATCAATATGATACTATAAATCTGGTTGATGAAAGTCCTGAGATTAAGGTAGGACCCGATGTAGATGAATAAGCAACTTACATTACGCCATTTTATATCACTATACATAATTGTATGCTTGATTCTGGAGCATCTCATAATCTTATGCCTAAGGCCATAATGGAATAATTAGGACTGGTAGTCACCAGAACCTACCATGAACTATATAGTTTTGACTCAAAACCTGTGAAATTTATTGGACTAATAAAAGATTTGGTTGTTACCTTACCACAACTTCCATCTAAAAGCATTATACTTTATATGGTAGTAGTTGATGTTCCACCAAGATATGGGATGCTACTATCAAGAACATGTGCTAAAAGAATGGATGGAATAATGCAGATGGACATGAAATAAGTAACTATTCCACAATTTGTTGGTGAAACAAGAAGGTTGTATAAAGAAGCCAGATATGCTTATGTGTTGAGTGAGGGAAGTGGTCCTATCAATTATCCTATATACATTGTTGAAGAATACGTAGGGTGTTGTATGTTGTCTGGAGGAAGTGATTATGGAAAATAAATGTATCCTTGAAAGCAAGCAAAGAAATAAAACACACACAAGATCAAATATAGGATATGTATTTTGATGGATCTTCTACCAAAGAAGAACATGGGGCTAGTTTATTCCTTATATCCCCCAATAAAGAAGATTTATTTTTGTCATTCAAATTGAATTTTGAAACCACAAACAATGTGGTAGAATATGAAGCATTAATTTTGGGATTGGAGGTAGGAAGAAGAATGGGAGTAACTAAAAATGCAGCTTTTGGAAACTTAGAGTTGATAGTGCAACAAATAAGGGAAATTTATCCAACAAAGCATCCCATAATGAGAGCCTTTATAAATGTAGTATGGGATTCGATTAATAATTTCTTTCATGCATTTAACATTTCTACTATTCCTAGAGAATAAAATCAAACAATTGATTCTTTAGTAATAGCAGCAAGTACTTTTAAACCTCCTGCACAAATCAAAGTTAAACCAGAAGTGAAAATGATATATAGACCATCAGTCCCTGATAACACTAAGAATTGGAAAGTGTTTGAAGATGACCAACATATTAAAATATTTTTGGAACTGGTAGATGAATTTCTAGCATATCTATTGACCAAGAATAGGATGAGGCTGAAAGTAGTAACTGTCAGGAAGAAGAAAAATAAAAATCAAACATGAAATTAAATAACAAAATAGAAAATCACAAGATTGTGCAACTGAAAAATAATCTCATACCTAAATGCGTAGTCCCTTTAGAAAGGATGTTTGATAAAAATGATGTAACTCACAAGCCAATAATCCATACCAAAGAAAAGGACATGGAAAAATAAAACATTAGCACTAAAAGTGAACCTAAGAATACCAAATTGTCCAAACCGATACCAGAAGAGACAAAACAGAGATATATCAAACTATTCAAAGAATATATTGATGCATTTACATGGAAACATGAATATTTAAAAACATATGATACATCCATAATTGAACACATGATATCGTTGAATCCTAGAACTAAACCATGAAGGTAAACTCAGAACTCCAAGAATCAAAATGGTATAAAGATATTGTCCATTACTTGATGAAATTAGAATGTCCAAAGCATTTATCTAAATCCCATCCAAGATCCCTGAAATTACATGCAGCAAAATATTGTATTCTAGATTAGTACCTTTACTAGAAATATCATAAAGGAATCCTGTTGAACTGTGTGGTAGGAGAAGAGATTCAGGGGATCATCACATAATTACACAAAGGAATATGTGGAGGACATCATGCATGGAAATCCAATGAATATAAATTTCTTAGAGCTGGATAATATTGGCCAAGACTATTTTTGCAACTAATCTAATGGTTAGATCATGTGTTGAATGCAAAATATTCACAAGAAAACAAAAGTTGAGACCATTTCCTTTGAAGGAAGTCATAGCTTCAGGACCTTTTCAGCAATGGGTCCTAGAATTTATTGGTGAAATAAATCCAAATTCTAGTACATAGCATAGGTGGATTATCATTGCCATAGATTATTTTACTAAATGGGTGGAATCAATACATACCAGATTTTCAAATGAATATGTATTCATGAGGTTTATGGAAGAGAATACCTTGTCAAGATTTGGCTTCCCAAGAAATATAATCATTGGCAATGCAAAAGCATTCAAATCGGTTAAATTTATTGAGTTCTACCAAAATTATAACATTGAAGTAGGATATTCAACCACATACTACCCACAAGGTAATGGAATTGCAGATTCATCTAACAAAATTCTACAGAGGATCATAAAGAAAATGCTGGCACAAAACAAAAAATATTGGGATGTGAATCTGAAGTATGCCTTGTGGGCTGGTAGAATAAGTGTAAAAGCATCAGGTTGTACCTCTCCTTTCTAGTTGGTATATGTGAAAGAAGTCGTTCTTCCAACTCAATTGGGCTTACCTGTCTTCAAACTCATTCAACATGAAACTGAATAACCAGACAACATGGTTAGGAGGATATATGAGTTAATTGAGCTTCAACAGGAAAGAGAATTGCTCAGTGAAAGGATGATATAGCATCAAAATAAAATTAAAAATACCTTTGATAGAATATCATTGGAAATAGATTTTCATCCAAGAGACCTAGTAATCAAAGGCGAAAAAGGAAAAACAAGGAAAGTTTGACAATATTTGGATTGGACCATTTATAATTCATGACTTTAAGGGAAACAACACTTTCATTTTAGCTAATCTAAATGGTGACAAGATAGAAGACACTATCAATGGAAATCTTCTGAAACAAGCGGATAGTCGTTAATCTGTAATGGTCAGATGATGGAAATGAATAGCTCTTGGTGAATAAGTCAGATAGTTAAGACCGAGGAAGGACAAGAAGATCTATGTTCCAATAAACATGATCAATAAAAATAGTGCAGGGATCGATGTGTTGTGTGTTTACAGCTAAATAAGTGACAATCACTTTTGAAAAAGTGAGATGAGATCTAATAGTAGAGACCCATTGCATATCTGTAAGATGCATGTACTTTGGAGGGCCCCAACCATGCGCAAAAGGGAAACTCCTAAAGGTATGTGTTAATATTTTGTTTGTTGTGCATGCTCAAGGAAATTTTCAAAACCACTACAGCGAGCATGCATTACCACCCTGAAAACTAGGCAATTTTTTAGAATGATGAAAAGGTGACCCCACTATCAGAACAAGTCATCCTTTAATGTCATGTCAGTCAATTGGGATCGAGGTTGGTATTCACATAACCTATTGTCTCGGACAGTAATAGATTTCCAAGTATCTCTCTGAACCCAATGCTTGTTAAAAGTTAAATTGTGTTCGTTGGCCAAGTCATTGTTGTTCATGCACTCACAAAAACCCATGAACCAAAGCTCCAAGAACCCAATACATCAACTCAATAGTTAACTCAACATGGTACTCCTACAACACAACAATATACACAAGTACCACCAACATAGCAACACGAAGGACAGAAAACCCTGTTGGAATTCATGCCACTTGGAGGTTTTGTACAACCTAGAGATCCCACATTCAAAGAGATGATGCAAAGGCTGAGTTAGTTCAAAATCCCACCTGGATATTCCATAACTCCAGGTCAGAAAACTATGTGGGGTCAATAGTCAATAATAAGAGGAAAGAAGAGAGGAAGAGGCCACAAGAAAAATAGAGCAAATTGGCTATGTAAATGCAATAATTTTTATGTAAAACATAAATAGTTAAAAAAATGTTACTTTATGTTATAAATAAATTCATTTTCAACTTAATTTAGGTTCCTCTCAGACCTATATAATCTAATCTCGGTATACGAGCAAGAGGTTGGCGATTTGAGAATTAGAAGTATTCTTTGTTCTTTTGTTGATTTCGTGCATACTTTGATGATGTAAAGAGTTTTGGCTTGAGATTAATGAAATGGAGCCTTGCAGAGTGTTATTTGTAGATATGTTATTATGTTTTCATAAGTTTGTGAAAATTCATGAGAAAAATAACATAGTGATTGCAGTAATATTTGATATCATTTTAGAGTCATCGATTCTTTCTTTATGTTAAATGTTGGATATAATATCAGGAGCTCAAAGTTCTTTTGATCCTATGAATGATTTTTAATTCAGATAGTACTAGATCTATGTATGGAATATCTTTATGTATATGCACTTTTGTGAGATGAATTATTGTAAAAAATATTTAAATCTCCTGTTATTCCCTTACAAATTGTAAAGAATTACTGAATTTTGCTAAATTTGTCTCAATACATTCAAAGCTCATATGTCTTGAGGAAATTTATCCATCGGTACTTCCTTTGGTTCAAGATATGTCTTATTTCCTCCTTCTTTCACCCCTTTCCTCATTTTTGTTCTTGTCTCTATCAAATTCCTCTAATGAATTGCCTCTACATTCCTAGTTTTATCCACATTATATTGATAAAGAACGTGAGCATTCAAAGAATGTCTCAAACCTAAATACACTCTTCGATTTAGCTCTAATATCATAAAAATTTGAGCCATCTCATGCTTGGGATTTCCCTACCTTCAACCTAGGGTAACTCTAGGAATTAACACCTTGCAAGAGATAATCAAACCCTAGACATTCATAAAATTTCAATGATTTTTTAAAGGATTTTTTCTCATTATTTTTTGTCCTAGTTTTATTTAATGTCGCTTAAGTGATTCCTTAGTGACGTTTATGTGGTGTAATCAATGTTAGTTTAAAATTTGATACCATGGCATAAACATAAACAATGAATCACTTAAGCAGTATTAAATAAAACTAGGACAAAAATAATGAACTAAAAAAATTCCATTAAAAAATCATTGAAATTTGATAAATGTCCAGGGTTTGAATATCTCTTGCAAGATTGATGATTTATACACCTCAATGATTTCCCATTATTTTACGTGTTATTAAGAGACTCTATACACTCCATTCCTTGTACACACCCCACATAAATTTTAGATCCATGTCATTATGTTCATGTTCCACCCCACCACGTGTTACAACTTACCATGACACCCTAGTTGTTTTCAAAGTCTTAGGGATCTAACTACATAATGTTAGATCTATGTATGAGATATATGAGATGTGAAAATGATGACTCAAATATTGGTTAGGGTAGAATTAAAATATGGTTTCACATAGACTATTATGTTCAATTTTGGTTGAATGGAGCATTTCTAGCTCTTGGGTTATTAAGAGTTTCCTTTGCATTGTGATCAATGTCACTATGTTGGTCATTTGGACTATGATTTTTCTCTACCTAACTAGAGGAAAATGGGTAAAAATCCAATCTTAAAGACAACAATTTTAAAGGGATCATATGATAAGGATAAATGGATAAGTGAAAAAAGAACCTAGAAACTAGTTGTTTCATCCTCGTTTTATTGAAATGCCACTCCAAATTTGGAAGAAGGTCAGGATATTTGAAATTGAATCTCTCCTCCCTTCTCTACAATTTTATTAAAGTTTGGTTATGTATAAGGTGAGTTGGTGTTGAATAAACCTGGGGTATACAGGAATTTATTAGATAATTTGTCAGGTGTAAATGAATTGTATCCACCTTTTTATGATTCTCTTCTTGATTGTCACGGGAGTAAAATATAAGAAATATCATATTCCTTTTGCATAATTAACCTCAATTATGATAAGGTGGATATGGTTGAGAGATTGGAGGAGGAGGACTATGAAGGATCCAAATATAAATTAAGGATAATATAAAAAGGAACATGTGTGCTTGTTAATAAAGTAGAACGAGGTTTGCTTTTTGGGAGTGAGAAGGGATGAATGATAGGGAGGAAATCCTTTTGTCCATGGCTCAAAAACAAACTAGTAGTGAAATATATTTTGAAAAAAAAAATGTTTTGAAAAGGGGTACTTAGTGATCAAAATCCCTTGTCTGAGGTTTGGAATTGATTGTTCTAATTATCCTAATTTTTTTAGGGTTATTCAATCCCTCTAAACAATTGGCACTAAAAATATGAATATGTACATCGAATTCCTTAATTTCAAGCCTAGTGATGTCAATGACCAAGTTCTAACCATTGAAGAAACATGGTCTACAATCACACTACATAAAACACATGCTAGAGTTTGTAAGAATTTTGACCAAAATGAATACACATCAACAAAATTTTGAATCCCCAAAAAGGTATATAACTACACTTTAATAGATATTATCTAAGGATGGTTCTAAAAATTCCAATAGTTACCAACATCATCAAACTTGAGGTCTAGGCGGAAAGCAATGGAAGCCAATAAGTACTTGGAAACAAAACATATAGGATATATTTATCCCACAATGAAAGAATGTTTTTTCATCTACCTTTTCCAAAAATTAACAAGGGAAGTAATGAAAAATCCAAAATAGAAGTTTAATCAAAGTACTCTAAATGAAAAGAGTTGAAATGAAAACAAACCCACATGTGTAAAAGTGCCAAACATATTTCCAGCATAATTTTATTGTCTTGAGAAACAAAAATAGGTTCATAAGATGGTAGAAATAAAACCCTACCACTTAAAGAATATTTTATCACCCCTAGTTCTAAATTTTTTTAGCATACACATTATCTTGGTAGCACCATGACTTGACCCTTCATGGTTTCCTTTCCAAAATAGTAACATAAGAAAAATGTTGAACATGTCAAAATATAGACAATGAGATCAATTTATGATTGTTCCTTATGTAAATAAAATTATCAAAATGTAATGAAACTATTAGAATATCTTGTCCTAACTTTCAAAACAATTCAAGATTGTTCACTATGTAAATATCAGGTTTAGATTAACTTTCAATCAGTCCATGAACCTAAAAATGTTTATCAATATTGGAATCCCATGTGCTCTTGGTGCCTATTTTATTATAACCATTAAAATATTATATAATCATAACATCTAACCCTTATAAATTGAATCACAACCATTAAACAACCTTATAACGATTTATCATCACTAACACATTTAACCCCTAATCAATATAAGTCATCATTACAAACATATAGTTATAACCAACATTAATACTGACCATAATCCATATAACCTCTGCAACATGATCAACAATTTCTAATTCCCTACCTCTTATTATCCCTTGCCCTCTAAATCATATAACCTTAAAACCATTAATCCTTACACTGTATATTAAATTTGAACCCTAAATATATCAACCCACACTTAGGATATTCAATTCATAATATAACCAAAAATATTATAACACCTAACCCTAATGATCAAGTTTGTCTTGTTAATTATCTATATATATAATCCCTATTGTAATTGTCATTTCAATAACCCCTATATCTCTTGATGATCAAAATTATCACCTAGCCTCAGTACTAGGTATTAAATTCTAACATTTACAATCCTTAATTCCTAACATCTAAATCATATAGCCCTTACCTCATATCATGTATTATCCCTAAAACTTAGACTTTAACAAATAAAAAAATGTAAATCACCAACCTCCTAACCCTTATAAATCCTAACCCCTTTAACAAAAAAATTGTTATTACCTCTAACCACTAGACTTTAAAACCTAATACCCATGTCCCATAACTATTATCCATTAGGACTAATAAACTTTACCACAAAACATGCCCTAATTAACTATATATATTATTATTTTTATAGCCTATAACCACTTACACCTATAAGATATAATCCTTATATCATAGCACCTAATATAATTTATACAACCCCAAATCCATGATATAATTGTACCCCTAACAACAAAACATCTATCATAGAGACTATAACCCTTAACCCCTATAATTATAACCATTAACCCTTATAAATTAAAGCATAAGCATTAACCCTTATAACCATTGATGATTGTTAACACATTATAAGTCCTAATCATTGTAAACTGACCTTAAACACATACACCTATAACTATATTTAACACTAACCTCTCTAACTCTATTACATATAAGTCGTAACTTGTATAACCATTAAAATAATTAATGCCTACTACATCCCCTAATTATAAATCTTTATAATCTCTGTAAAGGATATCCCTGATAACCTAGTGAACACTTAACCTTGTAATTTCTAATCCTCAACTTTTAAATCATATTACTCATACCTATAAATATTATAAATATTATAAACCCTGACCTCTATTATCATTAACAATACACCCTCTAACATTAACCTTAATCCTTATAAGTACTATAATCACCTCTACCCTAAACCACAATTTGTACCTCTAACCAATAATCTTTATAACCCTAGTTAATTTAACTTCATCCCCTTAAATAACTATATATCACTATAGATTTATATGTATCACATATGTTATAACCATTTACCCTTGTCACTTATGTGTATAGGTTAGGTGTGTTTCTTATGTATGTGGGGAATAATGTATCACTTTTATGCATGGGTTAGGACCATGCATGATACCCATGGGTTATGTTCATGACTCTAATTTATCATATATTCCCTACATAGTGAATCATTGACCTACAAGTGAGCTATGGTCATCATGTGAAGATATAGAACACCATTAATGGTTATTTGAATCATATGCCTTTTATAGGACCTCAAACCCCCACATAGGCCCTACATAAAGAAATATTGGCATGTGATTAAGGTGTGGTTACAATTTCAAGGCATGATACACTATGGAAATTATTGTAGCATAAGCCATTGTCTAGAGTCAAAGGATATGATCTCATGTCATAAATATTTACTTATAGGGTCATAATCCATCAAGGTAAGTAGTAAGGAATATAATGAGGATGAGAAATGTGTCAAAAAGGAATAAACTTGTTAATGGAGAATAATCACAAATTAAAGGAAAATAATCAATAATCCTTCATGGATTGAGGAATAGGGATCAATATGATAATAAGGCATCCTTTTTATCATTTGTGTTGTATCATTTCATCCCATCTAACAAATACTATCTCAAGTAAAATTATGTCCATTGGATTCAATCATTTGACATTTTCTCATCTACGTTAGATTGGTTTACTTTTCCTCAACCCATCATGGTCCATTCACCTAATATAATGACTAAAACCTGATGATGATGATGATGATGACGATCATATGAAGAATATAATGATGATGGCAAAGATGATGATGTCAATTATGATGTTAATGGAAACAATGATGATGGCTCTTATGGCAATGACCATGATGGTGATGATTATGAATATGGTGATGAAGATGATGATGAAGACGACAATGAGGATGACCGTGATGATGATGAATTTGATGTTGTTGAGAATGATGATGATGATGTTGAGGAAAATGAAAAAAATCATGATGATTACCATGATGATGATGCATATGGTGATGATGATTGATGCCATTTTTCTTTTACAGACCTCAAAACCGAGGTTACTGAAAAACTAACAGGCCTTAATTTTCTTAAACAGCTTGAAGAACTGTCTAACCTGATTTCCACACACTCCCTTCCACTATAGGCTTTGCGCACTCACCTTTTCCCCATGTGGAAATCAGAAATTAGAAACCTCACTTCTCCAACTTTCAAACTTCAACTTCCCACACTTCCGCATTTCTACACTTCCCACTTCCGATTTTCCTCACTTCCACACTTCCCTTTTTCGGCTTCTAGACTTCGGAATTGGAACACCCAACTTCCAGCCTTAGTCCTTTCCTGTTCTCCCGCTTTTCACTTTCCAACTTCAAAAATCGGAAATCTAACTTTTCTTATTCTCGAACTTTTGGACTTGCGCCTTTCCGCTCCTGCAAGCCTCTTCCTGAACCGTCGATCTACTGCGAGGTGTATTGTGACCCTCAATCTATATTTTTTATATGAATCACAACCTAACTCTGCGGATCTACGTCTCTTGGCTGCGTAACTTAACTCTAACCAGTTATCTATCTTGCAATGCACATATACTGCCAATTTACTGTGTGTAAATCATTATTTCGTCCTCTGTGCAAATTATACCTGTAAGTTATGAATTTATGTACAGAGTAATATTTTCATCCAATATGATTGCAAGATTCACAATTTATTCATGGAAAGTCAACTTCAAATTATTAAAAGCTTCCTCGAACTTGAATTTCTCAATAGATCAATACAATCAAAGATCCCCAGTCTTTGTATATGCTCCAAGAATTGAATTTCGAGCTCCTTCCCCTTTGATCTATTCTTCAATATTCTTCAAGCTATCCTCAAATATCTATGAGATATCCTAGCTTTGTGAGCTAAACTAAGCTTCTGCAAGCTAGCAAGATCTGTAAGCTAACTAAGCTATCTAAGAAAATAACTCAAACTGATTTAAATACAAAAGGATTTTGTTTCCAGATCCTATAACCAAGGAACTCAATTTTTATTCAAAATCTTAACTGAACCCTATGACTCATCACTATAATGTCTCAACAAACTTCAACTCAACCCTATATGTTACACATGGAAAGGGTCGAGTATCCTTATCCATATTTATTCCATTTTTATAAAATAAAAGAAATTACATATGTGCAATACCCTAGGTCTTGGAATTCATTTTACTGTTATGAAGTCATGGATGACTTCATCTTCCTAAGCCTATGCTCCTGCATCAAACTCCACAGCTTGAAACTCTTCATGGGATCCTGTCCATGAGCTCCCTATGTTTCTGTAGGATTTTAGTAGATACCCAAAGTGTAAATTTGGGTAATGTTCTCATTTTAAATAGTCCCTTCAGCCATGCCTTCCATCTCTGGTCCTTTGGTTCTTCCAATATATGTTCAGACTTCTTTGAATAATCAAGTTTCTCTTTCCTCTAACCTACAAACAAGTTGTCTACTAGTTCTCCTTCATCTACACATAAATTAATCAAATTTCCTATCACATAAGCAAATAGAAAATATATTAACATAATTACATCTTTCATCCAAAAATTTTGTGCATGAATTTCTTGGCTCTCCTCTCCTTTGTCTATTTCTGTCACATCCCCATCCTTAGTAATTTCATTAAGCATATACCTCTTACCACCCTTTCTAACTTCACATTTTGCTTCCTCCATTAATGCCATGCTTGGATTTGACATTTCATGTTGGTCTATTCTTTCCTTCAGCCAATTAGTGCACACCTTGTTAGTCATTTTAATTTCAAAATCATTTACTTGTGAAATTACTTTTACCTCATCTTCAGCTTTCCAATAATTCACAATCCTCTTGTCATTCATTATCAACAATTGACTACTGACTTCCTCTTGCTTACCTTTGAATGGATGAAGACTATGTTTCTATTAGGATTATTAATCCTCCCTTATCCAATTCGGTCATATGTCTAAATCGGAAGTCGTGTCTAAATCGGGAGTCCATCCAGTCTATTTTTAGTTATTAGCACCATTGGGTCCACTTGGCCTAATTGGGGCACATGTTTTAGTTAGTAAAGTGTGGGGAACACTAATTGAGGCTTATTGCACTTGATTGCATCAGTTTAGGAGCCTCCTAGACCTATCCCTACAATTTAGGATCCACTGGGAGTGCCGAAACCAACCAAGGTCAGTTTAGTTCAGTTGGTGACTAGTCAAGCTAAGTTAGGAGTCAGTTAAATTCAGTTCTAGTCCTCTAAATTTAGTTAGCGCTAGGTTTACATGATTGCACTTAGGATGGGTTCATTTCTCACCTACCACAGTCAGTTAGCCTTAGTTAACACTGAATGTAACACTTGATTTGTGTTTTAGAACTTCGATGAACTCCGGTTATGGTTTAGACAAGGTCAGTTAACTATTGAGTCCTCTGATAGTGATTTAGACAAGGTATTAGTTACCTACAGTCAAGTAGAGTCTATCAATTAGAATTTCCTCATGTGGATTCGAATTTCATGTGGCTATTAAAGCCATTGTACTTCATTGTAATTATTATCTGATTACTTTTTTATTAATGAAAGCATTCATAGCTGCAAGCCATTTTTGCACTGTTTCATTCTTCAATTGTTGAGTAAATTGTGTGATCTATTTTGTGAGTTGTGTGTTTGTCCATAGATCTATGTGCTCAATTTAATATGGTATTAGAGCATCAGCGGAAAAGACACCTCTCCTCCTCATATCTCTAGTTGGATCATTTTTTTTAGCAAATTGCTCCTGCCAGTACTGCACCAGAAGCGAAGAATTTACCACTTAATATCCCAAGTTAGGAAATTGTTGATCAAGCTTGCTTGATCAACTGTGCTGGGTGTGAAGGAAATTCCAAAAGTGCAGACTTCCAACCTTACTTTGTATGTTTGATTGTGTGACAGGTTATCACTTTTCTTACAGCATTTGCTACAAGCAGCCCTTTCTTCTCACTGCATTCGCTACAGCAGCTCAGTCCTTCTTACTACATTTAGTAGAGCCTCTCACTCCCTTCAACTGTCACCAATGGAAGGAAGACATGGTGGTAATTCTCCACGCCAAGAATCTCTTCAAACTCATACAAGAAACAGAGGCAGTTCCAACTTTATATAATGACAAAGAAAAGTACTTGAACAGGCTTGATGAAGCCCATGGACACTTGCTCTCCTCGGTCTCTAGAGATCTTCAATTCCACATCCAAGGATTGAAGACTCCCAAGGAGGTTTGGTACAAGCTTGCCTCCTTATTTGATAAGTAGGATGAGATGAGGATCCATCAGCTAGAAAATGATCTGATCACTCTTAATCCATCCAACTTCAAATCACTGAATGAATTCTTCACAAAGTTCAAGAACCTGATATATCAGTTTAAGCAATGCAAAGTGGAGAAGGATGAATATCAGCTCATCCTTGCCATTCTCACAAAGATCAATGCAGACTACTTGGTCTTTGTATCCACCTTCCAAACAGTAAGGCTCACTACTCCAAATTGGAAGATGCCCACTATTAGTGCCTTCATCCAATCTCTTATTTATGAGAATGATAAATTGATCCAAATGGGGATCATTCGATCTTCCAAAGATCTAGCTCTTGTTGCAAGAGGAGATAAGGTAGCGAATAACAAAGGGAAGGAAAGAGATGAGTCTCCTATGAATAAAGAGCAGTCAAAAGAACTTTCAGGTTCGAAGAGAAGCAAGAAGAACGGTAAAGGCAAGGTCCTTTGCTCTTACTATGGAAGGGGATTTCATTCAGAAAGCTCCTATATGAGAAGACAACTTGATGAAATGGCTCTTTTGTTGAAGAAACATAACATTTCTGTACCTGCTAGTGCAAGGAAGGATGACTCTGAAGAAGAAGAAGATGAAGAATACCAAAGGAAAGGCCATGCACTGAAGGCTTGCTGCACATCAGCACATGTCTTCCTCATTGATTATGGAGCTTCCAACCATATGGCTGCATCCAGAGAATCATTCTCTTTTTTTCAATCCTTTGATGGTCCTAGTATTCAGATGGGCAATAACAGTAAATTCAAAACAAAAGGGAAGGGCTCTGTCAAGCTTGAACATGGAAGGTTCAAAGATGTGCTATGTGTTCCCTCCCTAGCTTCAAACCTGTTATCTGTCTATCATATGACCCATGCTGGATCTACAAAGCGAGTGATCTTTGGTCCGGACTCAGTGGAAATCATAGATATCTCTACTAAGAGCATCATAGCAAAGGGTACTGCAAATCATGCTTCAAAATCATATGAGTTCTCACATTTCATGCCTCCTTTAGAGCTAGTGCACTCTCAGTAGCCACTTGCAAGGGAAGGTAAAATCATTGCATCTACTTCTTTTACAGCTTCTACTAGTATTGCAGATCCATCTTTATCAGTTCATGAGATTGAGATTTAGGGTGACTCAGATCTAGATTCAGTCCCTACTTCCAAACTGGAAGCTAGGAAGATGATTGGAAACTCACCTGACACTCAGAAAGGAAAGACCCTTGTGCTATGCCATGCAATCTTACCTCCTTCAGAGAGATGCAATAGACTCCTTGTAAGATGTTGTATGGAAAGGGCTCAGTCTCACTACATTCAAAAGAATGGATATTATCATACACCTCTTCATTCAGCAAGAGACAAAGGTTACATTCCTCCTTCCTTCCATCATCATTTGTGGAGAAGAAGGAGAAGTCTGCATGCCAAGCCCCAGAATACCTGTGCATAGCACACCATGCATGCTGCTTCGCTACCTCATAGAGATGAAGATTGCAGCAACATATTTTCAAGTTTTTCAAACTTGAGACCTGATTCTACCTGTTTAGATAGATGGGGGGCTTTTTCCCATGTGGTTTTTTCCCCAGCTCCTTGTATTAAGAAGTTACTTTATTTTACTTGATGTAATGGATGACCTATGGTCTTAGTTACCAGAACCCATAGATTGTCCAAGTTATCATTCAGGGGGGGTGTTAGGATTATTAATCCTCCCTTGTCCAATTTGGTCATATGTCTAAATTAGGAGTCATGTCTAAATTGGGAGTCCATCCAGTCTATTTTTAGTCATTAGCACCATTGGGTCCACTTGGCCTAATTGGGGCACATGTTTTAGTTACTAAAGTGTGGGGAACACTAATTGAGGCTTATTTCCACTGAGTGCACTTGATTGCATTTGTTTAGGAGCCTCCTAGACCAATCCCTACAATTTAGGAGCCACTAGGAGTGCTGAAACCAACCAAGGTCAGTTCAGCTTACTTGATGACTAGTCAAGCTAAGTTAGGAGTCAGTTACATTTAGTTCTAGTCCTCTACATTCAGTTAGCGCTAGGTTTACATGAATGCACTCAAGAGGGGTGCATTTCTCACCTACCATAGTCAGTTAGCCTTAGTTAATAGTGAATGTAACACTTGAGTTGTGTTTAGAACTCCGATTAACTCCGATTAGGGTTTAGACAAGGTCAGTTAACTATTGAGTCCTCTAATAGTGATTTAGACAAGGTCTTAGTTACCTACAGTCAAGTAGAGTCTATCAATTCGAATTTCCTCATGTGGATTCGAATTTCATGTGTCTATTAAATCCATTGTACTTCAATGTAATTATTATCTGATTACTTTTTTTATTAATGAAAGCATTCACAGCTGCAAGCCATTTTTGCACTGTTTCATTCTTCAATTGCTGAGTAAATTGTGTGATCTATTTTGTGAGTTGTGTGTTTGTCCACAGATCTATGTGCTCAATTTAATAGTTTGTTTCCATTCATTTCAAAAGAATAGACATTTCTCTTACCCTCATGCACTGCTTCTCTATCAAACTGCCAAGGCCTTCCTAATAAAACATGACAAGCATCCATTTATATGATGTCACAATTTACCTCATCTTGATAGCTTCCAATCTGAAACTTTACTTGGAATTGTTAACTCACAAGAACTTGATGATCATTCTGAAGCCATGCAACTTTGTATGGTTTTGGACGTACTGTCCTTTTTAAATTCAGCTTGTCCACCATTTATGTAGACACCAAATTATCAGTACTACCACTATCAATAATTAACTTGTAGCACTTACCTTCATCTTTGCAAACTGTCTTAAATAGGATCCTCCTTTGGATTGACTCATCAATTAACTTTTTCAACAACAAAGATTCACCTTGTTCAGGGTAATTCACAGCCACCTCTAATTCCTTTGGAGCTTTAGGTTCAGCTTGGACTATTTGTGCTCCTCTCTATCTTGCAACATTCTCAATACAATCCCATGACATATGGTCAAGCTTCCCACATGTGTAACATATTACTTGTCCACCTCTTCCTCTGCCTCTTCCTCCTGAAGCATTTCTTCCACCTCTGTTCTCATTATTTCTGTCAGGATGTAATTGCTGGTTTGAACTGCTAGCTTCACCTATTTGTTGTTGTTTCCTTCCTCCATAGCCTCTCATCTTTTCTTTCTGATTTTGTTTTCTCATCAGCTTCTCCTCAGCCTTCAAAGCAACCTGATATGTGTCCTCAACAAATCTTAATGACAACAAACCCTATTCATATTGTATATCAAATCTTAGACCATTAATATACCTAGCTACCTTCTCAGGTGTATCTTCCATATGTCCAGATCTGATATTTACCTTGTAAAATTCCTCAGTTACTCCCTAACTGTCATTGAATTTTGTTTAATAAATTCATTTGCCTAAACAAAATCAACTTATAATCCTTAGGAATAAATTTACCTTTCAATTTATATGTCATTATGTTCCATCTATTGATCATGGCTTTGTTTTTCAATATCCTTTCCTCTTGTACACGATCCCACCACAAGGATGCATGCCCTCTTAACCTTGTGGCAACAAATATAACTTGCATGTCCTTCACTTCAGCATATTCGAAGTGTTTGTTCATAGCATTGATCCAATCAATTAACTCTTCTGGATCCAAGCTTCCATTGTAGAATGGCACATCATCTCTTGAACTAGAACCTGCACCAAAAATAGACCGAAACATTCTTACCTCAAGAGTTTCAGCAGTTGTTTCCTCCTCCTCTTCAGGTATCTCTTCATCACTTGTATCTCTAGTGTGCTCATGATGTATGCCAGTTTCTAAGGATTCCATCCTTTCTCTTAGATTTCTTATCTCCTCTCTCAATTCTACATTGGCAATAGGTCTTCCTCACCTACCCCGACCTCTTCCAACTCCGACCTCCATCTCCTGACACAACAATTCACTAATGGATACAATTTCCTTGTCAATAGTGACTTGCTCTAGATCTGTTAGTAATATAGGAGTAAAAATAATATTTCCTTTCACACAGGAAAATCACTCCAACCTCATAACTAGCAATTCACAATATTTCAGAAACAAGAACTATTGTGACCACACTTTCATACCTTCACGTAGAATCCCTTTTCTACTCTGATACCACTCTGATGGCACTGTTCTTTTACATACCTAAAAACTAAGGTTACAAAAAACTAACAAGCCTTAATTTTCTTAAACAGCTTGGAGAACTATCTAACCTTCTTTCTGCACACTCCCTTCCACTATAGGCTTTCCACACTCGCCTTTTCCACATGCGGAAATCAAAAATCAAAAACCCCACTTCTCCAACTTTCTAACTTCAACTTCCTGCACTTCTGCACTTTTGTACTTTTGCACTTCCCACTTCCACTTTTCCACGCTTCCACCCTTATGCACTTTTTCGCTTCCCTTTTCCATCTTTCAGACTTCAAAATCGGAAAACCCAACTTCCAGCCTTAGTCCTTTCCTATTCTCCCTCTTTCCGCTTTTTGACTTCGGAAATCAGAAATATAACTTTTCTTATTCTCGAACTTTTGGATTTCCTCCTTTCCGATCTCGCAAGCCTCTTCCTAAACCGTCAATCTACTGCGGCATGGATCATGACCGTCAATCTATATTTGTGATGCAGATCACAACCTAACTTTGTGGATTTACGTATATTGGCTGCGGAACTTAACTATGACCATTGATCTATCTTGCAATCCATAGATACCGTCGATTTACTGTGTGTAAATCATTCTTTCATCCTCTACACAAATTATACATGTAATGTAACACCTCTGTTTTGACCCCATTTGCATTAAATATATATGATGTAAATATTGTAATTAATCATGGTGTGGAGCTAAAGGAAAAAGCCCCACCATTGATTTAGCAATTTATGTTTCGGCGATTAAAATTGATGCCGATGATATTTTGTGCTAACCGACACATTATTATTTTGGACATCATATAAATATGCAATTTAATTAAAAACCCACAACCAGCTATGTCAATGCAACAAATAATGAGATGGGGGCATGATTTCCTAAGGATAGGGGGGGGGGGGATGTTTAACCTTGAGCCATTGGGGAAAAATCCATGTGTCAAAAGAAAACACCCAAAAACGTATGCCCATTCCCTCATGCATTTACGTTTTCATCTTCCCTCGCATTTTTGGGAGCGGCGAGACATTTTTGATCATCCATCCTTCATTCACGTGGAGCTCTCAGGTAGCTGAACCTTCCTAGGTTTTTATCCTTCAAGTTGTTAGTTTTTCCTCATGGTGCATGCCCAGTCCATCATCTGGACCTCACCGAAATGTTGCGGTCCATTCTGATCATTCTCTATTCCATTATGTTCATGCGCATTGTGCGTTCATCCTGCTTGCAGAACCGTGTTTTTTTTGGGTTGTTCTCCTGTTGTTACCATCCTCAATCGTGCAAAGGTTCGGGGTCTCCTTTGTTTGCTAAACAAAAGAGCAGTGGAGATCACTCAATTTTATGAGAAAGAGTGGTCATCTGTGGTTTCCTCAGTGTTGTTGTGCAATGGTCTCCTCTGTCACAGAGTGAGTGGAAGTCTATTTTTGCAATGGTCTCCTCTAACAAACCTACTCCAAGAAATGTGACAAATGTAAGATCTTTTATGGGACTTGTAGGATACTACAGGAGATTCATTGAAGGATTCTCCAAGGTTGCACATGCCATCACTTCTTTGCAAAGGAAGGGGATAAAGTTTGAATGGACATTGAGGTGTGAAGAAAGCTTCCAGCAGTTGAAGAATCTTCTCACAAGTGCACCAGTATTGAAAGTTGTCGACCCGGAGAAATATTTTGTGGTGTGTATTGATGCATGCAGTCAAGGACTTGGAGGAGTTCTTATGCAAGACAACCACGTAATATGTTATGAGTCAAGAAATTTGAAGGAGCGTGAGAAGAACTATGCCACTCATGATCTGGAACTTGCAGCCATAGTACATGCTCTCAAGATGTGGAGGCATTACTTGATGGGCAGAAGATTTGAGCTAAGGACAGACCATTGTGGTCTGAAGTATTTGTTTGATCAACCTACTCTAAATGCTAGAAAATCTAGATGGCTGGAGTTTTTATGTGAGTTAGATTTTGAAATCAAGCACATAAAGGGAAAAAAGAATAAGGTAGTTGATGCACTCAGTAAGAAGGTGTAGGAAATGCATGTGGAATCCATTAGTATTTTCCAATCAAAGTTGAGGTAGCAGATTGTTAATCATGTTGTTGAAGATGAATTGTATGCACAGGTTAAGGACAAGTTGCTGCAGAAAATCCTTGAAAAGAAGTATGAGGTATATAAATTAGAAGAAGATGGACTTCTTACTTACAAGAACAGAATTTGTATTCCAAATGTAGCAGATTTGAGGAGGGTTGTTATGGATGAGATCCATCAAGCTTCATATTCTGGGCACCCAAGATATCAGAAGACAATTGCTACATCTAGAAAGTGGAAATTATGGCCAGGAATGAAAAAGGACATGGCTGAATATATTTCAAGGTGCATGAAATTTCAGCAGGTGAAGGTTGAGCATCAACACCCAGAAATTTTGTTGCAGCGTTTGCCAGTTCCAGAATGGAAATGGGAAGTTATTTCCATGGATTTTATTACAGGATTTCCAATGACTTTGAGACAACATGATTCCATCATGGTTGTGGTGGACAAGTTGACAAAGGCAACACATTTTATACAGGTTAAGTCTATGCATAAGACCGATGACATTGCAAAAATATTCATGAAGGAGATTTTCAAATTGCATGGATTTCCTAAGGCAATAGTCTGTGACAGAGACGTCAAGTTCGCTTCCAATTTTTGGAAGGGATTGTCTGCAGATTTTGGTACAAAGTTGAGTTTGAGCACTACCTACCATCCTCATACTGATGGGCAGACAGAGAGAGTTAACCAAGTGCTTGAAGACATGCTTCGCATGTATGTGATGGGAAAACCAACTAAGTGGGAAGATTATTTACACTTGGTAGAATTTGCATATAACAACGGACAACAAGAATCCTTGGGGATGAGTCCATATGAAGCTTTGTATGGCAGGAGGTGTAGGACACCAGTGACTTGAGATAATCCAGTGTACAAGGTTGTGCTTGGTCCAGAATTGCTCAAGGAGATGAAGTAGGAGGTTTTAAAGATCAGGAAGAATCTAAAAGCAGCCCAGGATAGACAGAAAAGCTATGTAGATAAGCATAGGGTGAATAGAGAGTTCAATGTTGGAGATCATGTTTACCTCAGAGTGAGGGAAAAGAATTCCTTGAAGCATGGAAGTTGTGCCAAGCTATCACCTAGATACTATGGGATGTTTGAAGTGCTTTAGAGAATAGGGCTAGTTGCATATAGACTTGCATTGCTTGCTAGCACTAGGGCTCATAATGTTTTTCATGTTTCTTTGCTTAAGAGATATGTACATGAGCCTAACCATGTGATAAATTGGGATGTGATTCAGGTGGAACTCGATGGAGAATTCCAAATCGAGCCAATGCACATCCTTGACAGGAAGATCACAATGCTCCGGAACCGAGCCATAGGGAAGATAAAGGTGCCATGGGAGCACTATGGTCCTGAAGAGGCTACATGGGAGCTAGAGGAATCCATGCGATTGGCACATCCATTTTTGTTCAATTTTGCGGAGCACCGAGGGAGGTACCAACATAGCATTTTTGTTCAATTTTGTAAAGCACTAAGACCAGTGTTGTTGAAGGGGTAGGGGAATGTTACACCCCGGTTTTGATCTCGTTTGCATTAAATATATATGATGTAAATATTGCAATTAATCATGGTGTGGAGCTAAAGGAAAAAGGCCCACCATTGATTTAGAGTTTTATGTTTCGGAGATTAAAATCGATGCCAATGGTATTTTGTGCTAGCCGACACATTATAATTTTGGACATCATATAAATATGCAATTTAATTAAAAACCCACAACCAGCTATGTCAATGCAACAAATAATGAGATGGGGGTATGATTTCCTAAGGATAAGGGGGGGGGGGAAATGTTTAACCTTGAGCCATTGGGGAAAAGCCATGTGTCAAAAGAAAACACCCAAAAACGTATGCCCATTCCCTCATGCATTCACGTTTTCATCTTCCATCACGTTTTTGGGAGCGGCAGGACATTTTTTATCATCCATCCTTCATTCATGTGGAGCTCTCAGGCAGCTGAACCTTCCTGGGTTTTTATCCTTCACGTTTTCAATTTTTCCTCATGGTGCATGCCCAGTCCATCATCTAGGTCTCACCGAAATGTTGTGGTCCATTTTGATCATTCTCTATTCCATTTTTTTCATGCGCGCTATGTGTTCGTCCTGCTTGCAAAATCATGTTTTGTTCTGGGTTGTTCGCCTATTGTTACCATCCTCAACCGTGAAAAGGTTTGGGGTCTCCTTTGTTTGCTGAACAAATGAGCAGTGGAGTTCACTCAATTTTATGAGAAAGAGTGGTCATCTGTGGTTTCCTCAGTGTTGTTGTGCAATGGTCTCCTCTGTCACATAGTGAGTGGAAGCCTGTTTTGCTGTGTTGACATTGTGGTTTGTTGTGTGTGCATATTTTTCCTTGGTCTGAACTGGTTTGGAATGGAATTTGGTCTCAACTAGCTTGATAAACCTAGTGTAGGAAGGAACCTCACAAATATAGCTATAGGGGATGGTTTTATTCTTTGCACACCCTGAACAACACTGGAATGGAAGGCATAGCCTGAGGGACTGTGTAGAAGAGAAGGGGATGCTTCCTTGTGTTGGGTGTGTAGATGTTTTAGGAGCCAATCCTGATCTAGTGCAGGTGTCCATAGATCGGTGGTTGAGCTCACTAGCTTAGCAGCTCAAGCTTTCTAGCTCATTTTCAGCCTAATAAACCCATCTGTTAGTTGGCTTGGATGGTCCTTAATGTGAATGTTGACTTGACTGACTGCAATCTGATAAACCCAACAGCGAGATGGCTTGGATGTGTGGCTTGATAAACCCATCTATTAGTTGTCTTGGCTAAGTATCCTGATAAACCCAACTGTTAGCTGGCTTGGCCGATTAGCCTGATAAAACCAGCAGTATATTGGCTTGTTTGTTTGTAGCTTAATAAACCCAACTATGTTGGCTTGGTTGAGTTTTGTTGTATCCTTGGCTATGTGTGAGCCTACTAGTGTTCCTTATTTCTTGTGGGAATCATGCCCAGCTCGGGGGTGGAAGTGATGCTGAGAGATTGATGAGCGCACTGGCCTATGGTTGGGTGGAACGTTGCAGCGACGTAGCTGGTTGTGGGAAAAACTTCTTTCAAGGTAAGTATTCTTGTCTATGCTAATCTCTGTAATTTTATTTGCTTAATGAAATATAATGAACATGCCTAATGTGTTGAATTGATGAATTCCTTCCACTATATAATTGCAATTGTATGCATCTATGTATGTTTTCTTTCAATGCATTTTTAAATTATGTTATGGGGCTTAGATTTCCAGAATGGTGATGGCCTAAATGATCAAATATGTCCAAGACTTCTGTTAATGGGTTGAATTTCCTAGCAGAACTCTTCTTTCTGCAACTTGCGGGATGCGGGATGTGGAAACGTCCCTCTGTAAATTCTATTCCCCACATATTTCCTTCCATAACTCTTCTTTCCGCAACTTGCGGGATACAGGATGCGGCTTCACAATCTCTATTTCCACAACTAATTATATCTGCAACAGTCTATTCCGTATGCGAGATGCAGAATGCAGGATGCAGGATGCGGGATCACAATTTCCATATTTCCTCGATTACGTAAACTCAAGATTTCTACAACGTTGATTCTTGCGGGTTGATTCTTAGTCGTTGATCTGTCTCCAAATGCAGAACAGATTGTGACCGTCGATTTTTGTTGTGATCTTTCTTCGTCGATCGGTCTCCTCTGAGATATTTCTTCGTATATCGTCGACTTGATCACTGACAGGATCAATTCTCTTCTATTGGGAAGTTAGAGAATTTATACTCATACTTGAATAGAGTGAACGCAAGATGAATTCATGCCTCTATAGATTTTTGCAAAAATCAGGAATCCATCAAAATACATACATAATTCAATGAAATTCGAGTTGGATGCTCCTGCAAAAATCAGAGCGAGTAGTTATGGTCGCGTTCTCTCTCTAGTGGACGGGAGGGGATGTGACATGTAAGTTATGAGTTTCTGTACAAAGTAATAATTTCATCCAATATGATTGCAAGCTTCACAATCTATTCATGAAAAGTCAACTTCAAATTATTAAAAGCTTCCTCGAACTTGAATTTCTCAATAGATTAGTACAATCAAAGATCCTCAGTCTTTGTATATGCTCCAGGAATTGAATTCCGAGCTCCTTCCCCTTTGATCTAATCTTCAAGCTTCTTCAAGGTATCCTCAAATCTCTATGAGTTATCCTAATCTCTGTGAGCTCAACTAAGCTTCTGCAAGCTAACAAGATCTGTAAGCTAACTAAGCTATCTAAGAAAATAACTCAAATTGGTTTAAATACAAAAGGATTATGTTTCCAGATCCTATAACCAAGGAACTCAATTTTAACTCAAACTCTTAACTGAACCCTACGACCCATCACTATAATGTCTCAACAGACTTCAACTCAACCCTATCTATTACACATGGAAAGGATCGAGTATCCGTATCCTGGTTTATTCCAAAGTTTATAAAATAAAAGAAATTACATATGTGCAAGACCCTAGGTCTTGGAATTCATTTGACTGTTATGAAGTCATGGCTGACTTCATCTTCTCGAGCCTATGCTCCTGCATCAATGATGATGATAGTGATGACTTTGATGTTGTTGAGAATGATCATGATGATGTTGAGGACAATAACAAATATCATGATGATGATTGGGATGGAAATGATGATGATGATGGTGATGGCATTGTTTTTTATGATGATGACAATGACTATCATCATCATCATCATCACGAGGATGGAGATTATGATCATGATCATGCTAATGATGACGAATATATTGTGACAAATGATGATGTCAATAATGATCATCGTCATGTCAAAGACAATTATGATCATGCGTATGGTGATGATGATGAATTTAATGTTTTCAAGAATAATGAGGAAGAGGAGGAGGACAATAATGAACATGATGATGATGATGTGGTTGGAAATTATGATGTTGCTACTATTGTTTATGATGATGATGTTATTGTTGATGATGATGATTATGATAATGAGGATGTCGATGATGATGATCATGTTTATGATGAAAATAATATTGTGGACAATGGTGGTGTTCATGATTATGACAATGATGATCATCATGTCGATGATGATGATGTTCATGAGGATGGTGATGATGATGATGACTTTGATGTTGTTGAGAATGATGATGATGATGATGAAGACAATAATGGACATCATGATGACTAACATGATGATGAAGGGTATGGCGATGATGATGGGGATGACGATGATGATGATGATGATGTTGAATATGACGACGACCTTGTTGTTGATGATGATCACAACAATGATCGTCATGATTATGATGACGATGATGATCATGCTAATGATCACAATCATATTGTGGACAATGATGATTTTCATGATGGTGACAATGATGATCATAATCATGTTGACGATGATTGTGATATGAGGATGGCGATGATGATGTTGTTGATGATGATGATTAAATTTTTATTTTGGTGATGTAGAGATATAGTATGGACTTATCTTATTTTAGTAGATACAAATTACAACATGGGTAGAAAAACAAATCGTAGTATAGTAAATTAATGATATAAATTGTGGTAAGGGTTAAAATGTAGTGCATTTAGGTTGCTAAAAAACACATCCTAACAACTTAATTCCTCCAAAAAATTGAGAGAATAATTTTTTTGGCTTAGGGATAATATTTTGAAACCCTTACCTTACTAGAGAAAAACTTGTTTGGTATAAACATTGTTGATTAATACTCAACTTGCAATAATTGACACAAGATCACCATTTGGAATAAACATTATAACACACCTTATGGGACAAGAAGATGAATTTCCTTTGACCTAATTAATGCTCCAGTTCAGCATATGTATGTGTTCAAGAGTAATGACAATTTACAAGGTTGTTGCCAAAAACATTTAAGGTTTTAAGATTCAAGAGATGAGCATGATATGACAATTATATCTAATAAATTACTCAATCTCATCATTTGGCACCAATGGTACAACACAACTAGCCTTATGGTGCAAGAAAGTGAATTATATTTTACATTATTAATGACATGATTCCACAATTATGTATGTTTTTAGACATAATGATGACTGACAAGCATGCTTATAAATCGATTGAAGAATTTAAGCTTCAAGCGATGAACATTATATGACTATGATATTTTGAAGAAGTAGGATAAACTTGTCTACTACTATCACCCATTAACTAATTATCCATTTCTCTTTTGTATGCTTCTATAACCAATGCATGAACCTTAGATGTACAATTTCATGTAGTTTAGTCTTAGTATGACAACATTGTCAAAAATGTTTAAAGCCTCGACATTGATATTGAAGAGTCAACAATATTAAAAAAAACACTCACATATACAATGAACTTAAATAAATGTGAACTCCAATTTTACTTTTACATTCAATTTATATAGTATTTATACATAGCTTATATCTTCCAACTAACCATTTATTATATTCATTTAACACACACTTAAAACTATATTTATGCGTCACTTATGTTTTATATTAATCAACATTTATATTTAAAAGTCAACAATATTATGATTGCATACACAATAAACTTAGATAAATGTGAATTCCAAATTAACCTGTGCATTCACTTCATATGGTATTTATGCATAAGTTAGATCCACTGCATAACCATTTAATATGTTCATTTAACACGTGCTTAAACTATATTTATGAATCACCTATGTTTTTATGTTCAATTAAATTAAAATTTATATTATAAAGTTATATATAATATAAATTTAATACATTATCATATTCACTTCACTGTATGATAAGACTTAGGGCGTAATGGCCCTTAATATGAGTCATCCTCCATAGAAGCTAAATAACATGATTGCAACATTTCGTTATGTATTGGCTCATTACCCTTAGTGCGATAAACCTAATTCATCATAAAGCATAACTCAGGGTGAATAAATTTGTTCCAAGTATAAATCCTTCCCTAATATGCTAATTTTGTTGACAATGGGTACAAATTTATGAACATGGTTCACATTCTATTTATTTATTCTTCCACTTTATTTTCTTAATGATACATTGTACTATTGGCATATCTCTATTACCATTTATTATATTCATTTAATACATCTTTAAAAAAAATGTATTTATGCATCACTTATGTTTTATATTAATTGTTTTATATTAATCAACCTTTATATTCAAGAGTCAACAATATTATGATTGCATAAACTTGAATAAATGTGAATTCCAAATTGACCTTTGCATTCATTTCATATGGTATTTATGCATAAGTTAGATCCACCGCCTAACCATTTAATATGTTCATTTAACATGTGCTTAAATTATTAATATGTTTATTTAACACGTGTTTAAATTATATTTATGAATCACCTATGTTTTATGTTTGTGTCGAGAGGCGCTCTTCAGACCAGTATGGGGGAGATCCTGTAACATGATGTAACGTTAGTAACGTTTATAACATGTCGGCAAAAAATAATAGTAATAGTGAATATTATGGGAGAGATCTTGTAACGTGATGTAAAGTTAGTAACGTTTGTAACATGTCGGCAAAAAAGTAAAAATTTAATTATCGGTAAAAAAAAATATGTGGGTCAAGAAAAAAACACAAAATTGAATTATCCGCAAAACAATGTTGGTTTTATTGTACATGGTTTAGGAGGCTTTGCACATGGTTTTTAAACCATGTGCAAGGCCTCCTAAACAACCCATGGTTTTATTGTACAAGGTTTAGGATGGCCTGCAAATGGTTTTAAGACCATGTGCAACCATGTGCAAGGCCTCCTAAACAACCCATGGGTTTATTGTACAAGGTTTAGGAGGGCCTGCAAATGGTTTTAAGACCATGTGCAAGGCCTCCTAAACAACCCATCATTGTAGGAGGGCCTTGCATAGGGTTTTAAAACCATGTGTGGGGAAACGATCGTTCCTAAGAAAATAAAAAATAATAAAAAATATTATATGTCGGCCATAAATAATATTAAATATTAATAATAATAAAATTATATGTGGACCTTAAATAAAAAGATGTGTCTTATGGTTTGAATCAAATCAATGGATACCTAAGAAGAGGTTTGCACCTCGAGAGATTTGATCCATCTCAGCGCTTGATAGAGCCTAGGATTTGGATTTACGCTAGTTTATGTTTAATTAAGTTAAAATTTATATTATAAAATTATAACATCATATAAACTTAATACATTATCATATTAACTTTGTATGACAAGACTTAGGGCATAATGGCCCTTAATATGAGTCATCCTCCATACAAGATAAATAACATGATTGCAGCATTGTATTATGTGTTGGTTCATTACCCTTAGTGCGATAAACCTAATCCATCATAAAACATAACTCATGGTGACAATATTTGATCTAATTATAAATCCTTCCCTAATATGCTGATTTTGTTGACAATGGGTACAAATTTATGGACATGGTTCACATTTTATTTATTTATTCTTCTACATTATTTTTTTAATAACGCATTGTACTATTGGCATAGATATATTAGGTCAAGATGGAAATCCTTTTTCAAAGTTTTACATCTCTCAGGTATGGATAGTAGATATTTTAAATCATATTATTTATGTTTTAATTATTGATGTCCTAGAAGCATATAGGATGCATAGAAGGATACACTATACTCATATCCCAAGTGGTAAGATGGTCCTCAATAACTAATATTTTTATGATTGGACTAGCTTCACTCACTTGGAATCAGATTCAATCATTGAGGACATGGAATGATCAGATGCATTCTACATGACATTGGATGCACATTTTTCACTGAAAAAGAGTTCTGGTTTTTTGTTGAATTGATTTGATGAAGCCCATAATTAAGTACATTAAGATTACAAGACAGTGAGGCCAAGGAATATTGTGAGATGTATCGACCATTTGGGAATCATTTATCCCCTTATATCGAGTGTTACTAGTGCATTGATGAAATTTAGACTTGTACCTATGGTAATCCAAGGATTTTCCCTTTCATAATACTCTTGCCATGATTTTGAAATTGTATAGGTAGGTAATGTTTACTACATGTCTTATAGGTGTCCTTAGTGATTCAATATATGAAGTGAGAAGAAATATCTAGTTCATTTATTTAGAGCAAGTTTGGAGAGAATATTCCTGCATGTGCCAAGTTTCAAACTTCACATAATTTTATGCAACAAGTGTACCCTTTTAGGCCAAGTAACAAATTAGAGAAAAAAGTGGTGTATGATACAAAATGCCATCATGAGACTCTATCCCACTGGTGCACCCACTCACAACAAGAGTTAAAACACTCCAAACAATAGGTAAACAACACTTTGTATTTTCAAGGAAAGTGTTTACCATGACACCAAGATACTACCTCAATGTATTGAACTTCCCCTCTACTAGGGTCTTCATCAAAGCGTTGGCCACCCATGAATATGAAGGGATGTAAGAGACTCTAGGTAATCATTCATTTGGAGTAGTTGATCATATTCTAAAATAAGTTCCATGCATTAATTATTATTAAGATTGTAAATATGTTTCATGTATGACTTATGCACTTATTCTTGGTAGCCTTAATATTAAAAGAGTTTTATGGGGAAAATTAGGAATGGTGAGTTTTAATTGATTTTAAGTTTTGATCTTGATTTTTTTAAGACTTGTGTTAGCTAAACTTGGAATTAAAATATTAGAGGCCTGTTTATGTATATTGTTGTAAATTTACAATTTGTCATATAAACAAAGAGGAAGGATTTCATTTTTTTTAATTGTTTTTTTGTATTGAGGAAAATTTGTTGGAACCTAAGGTCTTGATGGTTCATCACACCTCTAGATCTTCTGGAGAAAAAAATTCGTTAGACAGCAAGTGACTTGTAGAGCAGTCGACTGGAGCCATGACTAGGAAGGTCGGTGGAATGATTGAACAGTGAGTTGGTCAGATGATTGAATGGTCGAAAAAAACATGGTTAGCATGACTACAATAGCCGACTAAACCTTGGGTTGTTGCATATTTTGCAGAAATGGTTAGGACCAATGACCCTTATCTATGTACCAGATCCTCCTCACTTCCAGGAATTTGGTTAGATCGGGAGACTAAAATAAATCTCCCTATTGGTTGTCCAACATAGTGGTTTGAGATGTATTTCATATTCATTATTGATTGTTATGTTTTGATCATGATGGATTCTGCTTAAGTGTTGTAATGGTGTCTTTTGAAAAATTGTTTCCTTATGTGTTCTTTTCATTTTATTCATTAGTTCAAGTTTAAATAGGTTCCCCAACATGGTATCAGAGTCAGCTTTTGACCCAATCCTATTGTTTTCAAATTGTACTAAGTCAGATCTAGGGTTTACTAACTTCAAGCAAAGATTTGTCAACTGATAACTCTCCTTGAATTTTGATAAATTCTATTATATCAAAATGATGGATTCCAAGGTAGAGCATATTGTTCTCAATGGGAAAAATTATACAATCTTGGCGATAGATATGGAGATACTGTTGAAATGAAAAGGACTATGGCAATTCATGAAGAATTATATGTCTAACCCAATGGATGTCGATGCTAAGCTTTACATCGACATAGAGAAAGACAAAGTTGTAGGTTTTATCGCGACCTACATCTCGAGGGTGATTTTCTTCCATACAAGTGGGATTGAGTGTCCTCATGCCATCTAGAACAAGTTGAAGACTCTATTCAATAATATAAATGAAGGTGATGTAATAAAGATATAGAAATAGTTGATCTCTCTCGAATCTCTTTCCTTTGATAAGATCAAGGACTATTTACCTTGCAATAAGGTTCTACAACTAAAACTAGGTGAATGTGGCAAGGATTTTTTGAAAATGGATGCACACCTCATTGAGCTGGTTTTGATGAATTTGAAGACACCATATGATGTCTTTCATTCCTATTTTTTGGAAATTTTGATGTCACGCAAGCAAGACGGTAAGGATTTTATTGTTGATACTTTTTTGTGATTTTTTAATTAAGGATCAACATAATTTTCTTGAAGAAGGGAAACTTGGAAGCAAGCACCAAGATCACTAGTTGAAAGGAAAGATCAAGCCAAACCTTAAGGAAAGTAGTCGATAAGATCAACAACCAGAATGTATCGACCAACCTACAAAATGGAAAATTGAATAGTCGTCTTTGACAAAGAAGGATCATTAGAAGAAGACCTATCGGTATTGTGCAAAGGTGGGACATGTCGAGAAGAACTATTGGAAGAAGATGAAGGATTTAGAAGGAAAGGTCAAGCACCTTGAGGATAGAGCATCGATTGGAAAGTCGACCAATCAACCTCCTAAAAATTAGACCTTCTCTATCATTACTTATCAGGATTCACATTCCCACACTAGCCAGACTGAATGGATAGTGGACTTTGTATGTACTCATCATATGGAAAAGGATGATTCTATATTCTCTTCATTAAGTGGTTCTCCTGAAGAGAACATTTATGTTGTTGGCGATTACGCTCTCACTATCACTAGAAATGGTGATGTTCAATTTCAACATGGTCGCATATCCAATGTTTATCATGTACTGATCTTGAGTGTCGACTTTCTATTGGTTGCTCAACTGAAAATGACTAAAAAAATATTGAGTTTTGGTTAGATCACTTTATTTTAAAGGATCATAGTATTGGGGGGGAATTGTTTCTTTAAGGGTTTTGGATCCTAAAGATGGAATTTATAAGTTATTTGATCCTCCCATGAATGTTTCTTATATGACTGGGTCGACTGCACTCATAACTCAGACAAACGAAAAAACTTAAACTTGGCATGAATGACTTGGTCATCTAAAATTTTGAATTCTGAAAATGATGGTAACTCATAACATGGTTACTAGTACTCTAAATAAAATTCCACCTAATGGATTTTGTATAGGATATATGCTTGGAAAGCATCATCAAGAACCCTTTGATTCAAGGAAAGCATGGTGTGCACAAAAATGACTGGAGCTTATCTAGAGTGATCTCTGCTACATGAAAAAATATTCATTAGCAGGTGCGAAGTATATTTTAACATTAATTGATTATTTCTCTATATTCACATGGGTATATTTTTTTAAGAATAAGAGTCAAGTCTTTAAAAAAATCAAGGAATTTAGGGCATTGATGAAAATCAGTGTGGATGACCCATTAAATGTTTGAGATCAAATAATGGAGATGAATATGTGAATCGTCGGTCTGAAGAATATATCTTGAAAAATGGTATCTCTTGGAAGATATATATCCCTCGCACCCCTTAGCAGAATGGTGTCATAGAGAGGAAAAATAAGACTTTTGTAGAAATGGCCAAGTGTCAACTGTTGACCAAATTTCTCTCGACAAAGTTTTGGGAAAAAATTATTCACTACTCAAATTATCTCCTAAATGTTGTACTGACTTGTGGAGCTATCATTGACACGGCTTCAGTCGAAAAATGGAATGGAAAGAAACCTTCTGTCAAACACCTTAGAACCTTTGAATGTGTTTCTTAGGAACATATCAATGATAATTGTAGAAATAAATTAGATGCAAAGATACATGCTTGCATCATGATGGGATACTCTGAAGAGTCGATGGCATATAGACTAATTGATCCTATCAAAAAACACGTCATTTTAAGAAGAGTGTGATATTTGATGAAAATAATTTAGGTAACAAGTTGTTGAATTCCTCCTTTGGTCTATTGAACAATTATCCATTTGACATTCTTGAAGAATTTGAATTGGTTGTACCCATCTATGGAGTTCTGACCAGATCGATGAATTCTACTCCTAAGTAAACTGGTAGTTGGTCTATTGTGATTATTGAAGTCGGCAGTTCAAATTCCTCAACCCACACGACTAGTGATATCCGAATTGAATCACTAGCCACTTTCTTACCTCTATGGGTTGTTAATACGATTGAATCTTTTGGATCATATGCTAGAAATCCTAGCATTGGTCGGTAAGGCTCGCAGTAAAAAACAATGCAGTAGTGTTTCCTTGATGGCACGTGTTCTTGACACTAATGATCCTGATATGTATATTGACTCTCATGTTGTGCTAGAGTGGGAGAATACTATTACTGTAGAAATTGATTCCTTGAAGAAGATCAAACATGGGAACTTATTTCTCGACCGTAAGGAAATAATGTCGTGAAGTGTTGATGGGTCTATAAGACTAAGTTTACCTTCGACAGTGTTGTTTAACATCACAAGGATCACTTGGTCGTCAATGGTTTTTCTCATCATGAAGGAATAGACTACACTGAAACCTTTTCTCATGTCACAAAAATGAAAATTTTCCAACTGATACTTTCCCCTACTTATCAATTTGGATGAGAGCTTCATCAAATTTGGATGTTAAAAGTGATTTTCTTCATGGAAACTTGACTGAAGAAATATATATAGAGAAAACTCTTGGCTTTGTGACATATTTTGGTCTTTTTTTTCAATTGAAGAAGTTGTTCTATGGTTTGAAAGAATCACCTCATGCTTGGTATGAAAAGAATGACCATTTCTTTGTTAATCTTGATTTCAAACATTGTGAATCTAATCATAGTATTTATGTGCTACATGTTCATGGTGATACTTTGATTGTGGCATTATATGTTGATGATTATTCATAAATAGAAACAATGTCAAATTGATTTTTGGGTTTGAAGAAACAAATTGCAGATACCTTTAAAATGACTAACCTTGGTCTCTTGCATTTCTTTCTTAGCATTCAAATTTTACAAATGGATGATGGTATATTTATTTCTCAACCTAAATATGCTTTGGATCTTTTGAAACAATTCGAGATGGATGATTATAAGTCAAGTGGTACACCTTATCAATTGGGAGTGAAGTTATCAAAATAGTATGACTTTGCACGAGTCAATTTCACTCTCTATCATTGGTTGGTTGGTATTCTAATTTATTTAACTCACAATTAAATGGATCTCTCCTTTGCTATTAGTGTGGTTTCCAAGTTCATGCATGATTCTAGAGAAAGCCACTAGAAGGATACAAAGAGAATTGTTCACTATATTCAGGGCACTTATCGGTATGATATTAAGTATTGTCACAGTGCAGAACCACTAGTCAAGTACACTACTTTCAAATAGGGAGACTGCATTGATGACTAAAAGTCCACTTTCAATTATGTGTTTCGATTCAGTTTTAAACCCTTGGTCTCGTTGTGTAAGAAATAGAAGGAAGTCTCCCTTTTGACTATAGAAGCGTATAGAGGAAGTTTGGATTCACCGTCTTCTTGAAAATATTGGGTTTCTTGTCCATACATCCACTATTATTTATTATGACAATCAGGGTGCTATTCAAGTTGTTGATAACTCTATTAATGGCATAGCAAGATTAATCATGTTGAAATTCATGTCCATTATTTGAGGTAGGTGGTACAGGAGAATATTGTCTAACTTCTTTATTGCAGGATAGATGATCAAGTTTTTGATATATTTATGAATTCTTTTCTAGAAGATAAGTTTATGAAACTTTGGGCTATGCTTGGGATTTAGGAAATTGCAATTATAGGTGGGTGTTCAGAGCAAGTAGTTTCACCTCTTGAATATGTAGAGAGTTGTGTTGATGTGGGCCCTGTTGGAACCTAAGGTATTGAGGGTTCATCACACCTCTATATCTTTTGGAGATAAACAGTCATTAGAAAACATGGACTTGCAGAGTAGTCGACTGAAGTCCCAATTAGGAAGGTCAGTGGAATGACTAAATAGTCGGTTGGTCAGATGACTAAATGGTAAAATTATTTTGGGCAGTGTGACTACAATAACCAACTAAACCTTGGGGTGTTGTATAATTTGCAAAAACGGTTAGGAACAATGACCCCTATTTGTGGATTATATCCTCCCTACTTCCAGGAAGTTGGCTAGATTTGGAGACTATAAAAGGGAAACCCTATTGGTTGTCTAGCATAGCAAGTTGAGATTTATTTTATACCCATTATGCATTGTGATGTTCTGATCATGTTGCATTATGCTTAAGTGTTGTAATGGTGTCTTTAGACACCACCTTTCTTCTTGGAATATTGTTTCCTTTTGTGTGCTTTTTGTTTTGTTCAATAGATCAATGTTAAATAGGTTCCCCAACAAAATTTAACATTCTTCATATAAATTTATTACACTAGAAAACACATATTTTCATGTTGATAATGCAGGTACATAACATGAATAGAATAATTACATGGATGAATAGCATAATCTCATGAATAGAATAATTAAATGGATGAATAGCATAATCACATGAATAGAATAATTACATGGATGAATAGCATAATCACATGAATAACATAATTACACTAATCTATACACTCTAAATTAGAGATTTTATGGCCCGCATGGGTGTGGCTCATTGGCGATTCGCTTGATATGAAGTCACATGTTGTAAAGGAGGTTACGAGTTCAAATCAAACCTGGGCTTACCTGTGTCCCATGCTTGCGGGATTTTGTGGGGCACCTAGGGGTATAGTGGTAGCGAGCATGGATCACTGGGCCCCGTGTCACGCGAGTACCAGCCCAGTCCCCAGTTGTCGATTCCCCTAGTATAAAAATAAATAAATAAATAAATAGAGATTTTATGTATTCTTACTTGTTGGTGATATTATGTAAATGGTTTCTTTGGCTCGAAGACAATATTTTTCTCCTTGTGTCCCCAGGCTCAAAATCCACAAAAGTAAATGTAAATGTGTTTTTGTGATCTATAAGAAAACTAATGAAAGCAATTATTGATATTGGTAATATACGATACACATTAAATAGGATTGAAAAGTGCTCAAATTATTTTCATGCAATTACATTTACTTGTTGTACACACCGCTTGTGCACACATGTTCCACACCTTAATTTAAACATCACTTAGTTCATGACCCCAAGTGGAGCCTAAAAATCAACCCTAATCTAAACAACTAAATTCCCTCACTTGAGGGCTAAGAGAATTTTGTAGATAGGTTAGGAATCTGGGGATAGGCATCCAAATGATTCCCCATAGTCACTATACATCTAAGACATAGTGGTTGACAATTTAGGGAACCAAAATCCTCTATTATTGTTGGAGACCACCAAAGTGGGCAGTCTTCACAAGTAGAGAGCTATGAGATCCACCACGAGCTACAAACTTCACCATAATTCCTCCATGCAACTTTGATCAATGCATTGAATTGACCGTTGACAAATTAGGGTTTCGAAGAGGAAACATAGAACAACTCAACGAAGGGAGACCACAACTCAACTCTTCACTCAACACACCAATCAACACTGCAGTGCAACATATGAGAGAGGATAAACTATTTAGGTGGAAAAGAAATCAATGATCCCACTACAAGATAGGTTCAAGCAGAGAAAATCACATAGTCCTAAGCTAGTAGGTCTAAGGATCAGAATTATAAAACTTACCAGGCATAATGGTTGGCAGCCAGGCATGAACAGGTCTGCAGGAGTTACAACTCTGATACCACTAACATATAACTCCGTGATTTTTTTTCTATTGAATGAGAAGGAATTTATTTATACATTAATATGTGTTTATTAGTCTTCATCTACCAACGACTCTTTGAATTCTTTTATACAATTTTAATTTGGAACCATAATCCTAAAAGATACAATTTTAATTTGGAACCATAATCCTAAAAAATACAATTTTAATTTAGAACCATAATCCAAAGGATTAGGGTATTTTACCACTTTCATGGCTCTACGCCATATCCCGTCCCAGTGTGAGAGGAATCCCTTAAGGCTACTTTAACAGGTTCAACTAAGGATCTTTTTATTTACAAAGAATCAGAAGATTTGTTTTGAATGTTCCCAATTCCCCAAGTTGTTGCTTGATTAATTGCATATCAATTAAGAGTGGGATATAGAGATTCAATATTTTTTATACCTCATTGCATTTTTTATACCAAGCTTTCCATCTTATGGACCTACAAATCCCACTCATGTTCCTAGGAGCTCTAAGTGGATGCCATAGGTCATAGGGTTCATCAAGTGGCTCAGGTTTGCAAGGCCTTAAGGACAAATAAGTGTCAATTGTTATAGCTCTTTGATATGCATTTAGGTTTCCAACAATAGTACTCAACCCAATCTCTTAGTGATCTAACCAAGGAGGATGGATTATGTCCTTATTGTACCACTTGATTCCTAGGTACTAGAGAGTTTGCTACCAAATGTTGATGTCAATGTGTGAGAAAGATTTAGAGGCTAAAAAAATTTTAAGATATTATAAGGAGGTCATTAACCCTACTCTATAAGATCAAAAGTATCTCTCTGTTTTAACTAGTTCAAAGAAAAATATTAATATAGCCAAGGTAAGAACGAACTCTCATGAGCTCCATAGTGAAACAGGTCGTTGGGCAGTTCCTAAAGCACCATGGGTGGAAAGGATCTGCCATCTTTGTGAGAATATGAACATTGAGAATGAAAATCACTTCCTCTTAGAGTGCCCTACGTACACCCACATTAGATCTCAGTTTCATAATCTTTGTTGCAAGACCGACCTTCCTATCCTTTTAGCATCTCAAAATTATAGTGAACTCAGGACGCTTTTCTCCAAGCTCTTTGAGCATAGGAATACAACTTTAAAACAAAATAAATAATTCATTTCTTTAGGTCCGATAGACCAAAGTTTGGTCTCAGGGGACGTTAACCACCATCATCATCATCATCATCATTACAATAGAAATAAGATGGTCGATGATTTTATATAAGGTTGGTTTCAATTGCACATAGGGAACTTCATATATACCCAAAGGTACATTGAAGTGAGATTCCATATATAGGTGTTCTTTGATGTAATACTACTCGAATACATACCGATATAGGTTACAAGGTGTCCAACAAGGTAACTCTATTTGTATTTTCTATGTTTATTCTTCCCCAGTCATAGGGTACTCATTGAACGATAGATCTTTGTGCTATTTAAGGAAAAATGGAACATATCTCTAGCCTACAAAAGAATTTCTAGAATCTTGGGCCATAATATCTTGCTTTCCAATGAAGGCCCTTTATGAATATAGGGTTTTGAGTAAAGACATTTGAAGTTACCAAATTAATCTCCCAAAATATTAATTAGAATCTCTATTATGACCCCAAATATGCACTATCGCATCCAATTTACTTCCTATGGCACTGGTTTGATTAAAATCTAAGCACTAAATCAAAATATATAAGATCAACAATCCATGTAGTCATCACCAAAAAGACCCCAAAATAGTTTATGTTAAATCAACGCTAATGCTAACTTGGGTATTTTTTTTAGAAGAACTGAAATCTATGGTTGCCTTCTTCAGATTCTACACAAAAAAAAACTTCAAAAAGTGGTCCCATCATTAATGAGTACTAACTACCTAGTGGACCTTATTTAGTAAAGTGGATCCTTTAACATTATATAACTATCCACTACCATAAATGGACATTGTTCAAAGAATATGGCCCCATATATTAATTCACTAACTCTTAGATAGCCTAAAGTAGTGAATTTAGAGTAGGAACATAACAAAAATTTTCCTACATCTTCTTTGGTTGTATTTAGCTTCAACAATGGCCTTCCCATCCAACCTAGAGGAGTATACCAATCCCTATGACTATCCCCCAAGAAGAAGCAACCTTGGAGTACCCAACATGTACCTTACTCATGACTGTGTTAACCAACTTGGAGGGTATTGACCCATTGTTGGTTGGGATCTTAGCTTTAGCCTTAGAAGCTACTTATCCCTTGTTGTCTTTCTTAACCACTTGAATCCATTGTCCACCTTTAATAGAGGTTGAAGCCTTTGGGTATAATATCCCATGGTAGAAAAGGAAGAGGTTTCAGAGGAGTCAAACGTAGACATCAAGGAGCGATCTATAATCCCATGGTATGAGCTCTATTAGAGAAAGTAGGTATTCAACAAATTGATATACCTAACAATGTCATGAATGACCTTAGGGACGACCTTGATGAAAAAATTCTTCGTTCTCATGACAAGATAACACTAATTTAAACACACTTTTGAGGGTGGGGGTGTTAGAAAACCATTGGTCTTGTGGAAAACACACCACCTTACAAGAGTTGAGATGCACTCAAAATAATTATAGGGTTGAAAAGAAATGCCTAAGATCAAGATTCAACCTAGATAGAACAATGTCATTGAGCAAACTCATTAGCTAGAAATTTATCATACCCTTATGACTATACCACTAGGATATTACAACATAGCCATGGACCACTCATAATTGCCTCAACTATTAGAAGTAGGTTGCATTGGAACGACCTTGGTTGGAATAGTCGTCATCCTCCTCTATGTTGACAATATCATTTTATGGCAAGGTTCCCCTTTGATCTTGATAAGAAATTAAGAACTCTCAAGGATTTCTACTCTAATATGGGTATGAATGTTAACATCGACAAAACAAAAGTCATGATTATTAAGTCCAAGAAGGTCACTTATGCAAATTTTGTATATGACAATAGCAACTTGGAGGAAGTGTCTTGCTACAAATATCTCAAAATTGATATTCATCACAAGCTCAACTGGAACTATAACATTGAGAAAAGGATTAATAGAGGGTAGAAAGCTTATTTTGGTTTAGAAAACAACTGTAAATCAACAAACCTTGTGACGTGGGATAAAATCAAGTTTCTTTTTGAACTCTCATCACTCATGTTATCTTGTATGGTTTTGAATTTTGGGGATGCGACATCTCTAAAGAATCCTGGTGAAAGATTGAACAAATCCAGAAGTGTTTCATAATGTCTAACCTCAAAATTAAAGGCAATACACCCTACCCCATTTTCCTTCTAGAAGTGGGTCTTCCCCTCATTGAGAGCATCGCTATGACCAGGTACCTGAGGTACAAGTTCAATATAAATAACATGCGATACCATCGACTTCCTATAATTGCTTTAAAATCCAATCAAGACCCACTTCGGCTCAAGAGAGGATGGTATAAAGACGTCATAGCTTGGTTAAACCATTGGTAAATTGACGAAAATGTCACTTTGCAAGATATCAATAACATTAAAAATATTATCACATCTAAGGTTAAAGAGAAAATGTGGGGCGAGAAAGAATTAGACACTAATAGAAAATTAAGATACTATAGGAGGTCATTAACTCTAATTTAGAAGATCACAAATATCTCTCTATGTTAACTAGTTCGAAGAAGAAAATTAATATAGCCAAGATAAGAAAGAACTATCATGAGCTTCATAGTGAAACATGGCACTAGACAATTACTAAAACACTGTGGGTGGATAGGACTTGCCATCTATGTGAGACTATGAGTGTTAAGGATGATAGTCACTTTCTCTTAGAATTCCCTATGTATACCCACATTAGATCATAGTTTCATAATCTTTGCTATAATAAAAACCTCCTCAACCTTTTAACTCGTCAGTAGTAAGGTGATTTAAAAATGCTTCTTTCTAATCTTTTTGAGCATCAAACTAAAATTTTACAGCAATCAAGTAATCATGTTAAGGTCCGATAGACCAGGTTGGTCTTAGTGGGCATTAACTGCCATCATCATCATCTTCACCTTTTCCTTTTTGAAAATGAATTGGAAAATCCCTTTGTCAAGCTCTAATTGGCCATACATATCTAGTCATATGGCCAAGAATGATTTTTCACCTAGGACCTAGTAACAAATTTAGGGGGCAAGTTATGAAATAACCAATCAAGGTTCGATGCCTCAAATCATCAAGAACCAAAGCATATGCATTAATAGGGATGCTGACCAAATTTAATCAACATGAATCTAAGTACTTTTTGGTAGAATTTTCAAACAAACTTAAACGAGACCTTTAGTGCCACCATTGTTGACACCATAATGAGCTTCAAACGAGTTATAATGACTATTGAATAACATCAAGGGGTGGGGATACCATTTATCCCTCGTGGACCTTAGGTCAATTGAATTAAGGCATGCATGCTAAATTGTAATAGTAAACACTATCAAATCCAAAGCGAACATGGACTAAATGCCTAGTGATTATGGCTAGGGCACTTAATTTAGCAAAATCACATAGAGATTTTCTAGAGTTTACCTTAGGTGACTCTCTCTCTCTCTATATATATGTATGTGTGTGTGTGAGAGAGAGAGAGAGATATCTCACACACACACACACACATATATATATATATGACGAGATTTTGATCATAATTGTGAAACAAATCTTGTCTAACTCGCTGACTAGGGGAATCTATTCTACCAAATTCACCTAAGTATTACATCTATCCTTGTTCACAGGAGACCACTCCTTTTAGAGGAAAATCAACCCACAATGAGCATGCATGTCGCAATCAAGAATCAAACCTAAGCGGAAGGGATAACAACACTCTTTATTAACCATCCAAACTAGACCCCGTTGACTACCACAAAATACGAGAGAAAAAGAGAGAACTCAAAGAAAAATTCTTTTACTTAGTTTGTGTTGTTAATAAAATAATTAACGAATGTTAGTGAAAATTCTGTGTAGTCAAGTACTAGTTAGCTTTGAATCACTCAAGTATCCATGCTAAGGGATCAGAATGAACCAAACTAAAGGATTTCACCATCATAGTTTGACTATCACATCATTACATAAATAAAAGGGTTTCAAATTTTGCTTTTAGTTCCTAGTAATTGATTTCAAATGTTTCTTTTTATGGTGCAGAAGCAATTGCAAGATATATCGAATAATTATATGATATAGTTTGATAAATTCTTCATATTTTGGGTTGTGGTTTAAATTTTTGTTGGGTTCATTTTATAATTTTTGTTTATTAATTATTTTATGTCTAATAATTATAAGATATAGCTTGATGAATTCTTCATATTTAGAGCTTGGTGGCTTAGATTTATGTTAGATTCATTTATATAAAAATATTATTGCTTATCTTATCATAGAGATTTTCAAAAAATCTGTTATGATTTTTTATTTATTTTCCATTAATTGAGTGTTCAGGACCTTTATTTTGAAGTCTTTTAAAGTAAAGTTTCGTTGCAATTGAAAAGGGGTGAAATTGACTTTTTCCATTCAAGTTTTTTGTAATACGAATTGCTTTGTTTTCTTTGGAATTATAGATTTACTGCATAACCCTGTAGTTTTTTCATTAGAACAACAACAAATACATATATGCATATGGTAGTTTGATCACATGAATTTTTTTTTAATTTATAATTTATTTAATTGATGTAACGAATTTTGAAATTGAGGAATGATTGTGTATTTGTTTTTATAATAATGATAATATAATTTTTAAGTTACAATTTGACTAGAGAACAAATTAACGTATAAAATATTCTTGTTTGTGGGACAAGAAAGTCTCTATAATAAAATACCTTATTCTTTCAACCTTAGTAAACTAAGATTATTGACACAATCATTTAGGTGAAATCCATAGATTGGAACATGTGAACATGTTGCTTGACACTGTCACTTAGGTGAAGTCCAAAAGTAAAGCCCAAAGATTTGAACAATTTGTGGTGTTTTATAATCTCTAAATTTGTTTTATAGAAGGTTTTAAGCCATGCTAAACTGGTGCCAATATACAAGTTTTGAAAAAAAACATAATGATGAGTTAATGAAGAATCTAGAAAACAAAATATGGAGAAGGAAATGTTGAAAGATGCTCTAACCTAGAGCTCCTCCATTTGTTAAGTGATTAGAGAGCATTACATATGGTGCTTTGAACAAAGTTGCAAAATGTTTCAGAAAATCTACTATCAACATAGGTACTAAAAAATGAAAACTATAGTGAACATAAGATGGCCAAGAACAAGAAAGGACCATATCTAGAAGAGGAGCTTAAGAAGTTAAATAGAGAAGATTTTGAAGAATTAAAATAAGCTGAGAGAAGAAATCAGTTCTAAGGAGAGAAATATGGTGAAGGAAAATTCTATGTTAAGCATTTGCTCGAGACAATAAATGCTTTGAAAGATGCCCAAAAGAACAAGGATTTGGAAATCAACTAGTTGAAGGCTAAAAAGAACAAGGATTTGGAAATCAACTAGTTGAAGGCTAAACAATATGATATTAAGCATAACAAACAAAAAAATATTTAGTTGATCGTTGAGTTAAGGAATAAACATGATGAGATGAGTCAAGCAAAGGAGAAGCTAAACGAACAAAGTTTTGAGATTGGATTAATGTCAAATATTTCTAAACTTGTTGACGTTGAAAAACTGAAGAAATAGTTTAATAAAGCTAATAACTTAAAAAGTTCTCATAGGACTAAATGCATAATGCCCCCCAGTATTTATGTTCAATTGTTTGAGGAAAAGAGTTTGGACTTTTGGAATCCCTGCATTTTGTTGCTCCATCTGTTGGTTCATCATTGGAAGAAATGAAGGCCTCCTGGGAGATAGCAAGTTAAGAAAAACATACATGATAGCTAAAATGTATTTGGTCGATCAGTTTTGCCTAGGGAATGAAGTATGATTTTCTGATGAGAAGACTTCATCTAAAGAGTTTCTTATCTATCTTTCCTGCAGAGGTTTGGAGAGCGTGGATGATTTATAAGAAATATGAAATGAATGCACAACAAACCATCCAAGCTTATTGAGGTAGTGATTGTAAGAAATGAGAATAAAATGGAAAACTAGGTTCCTTTGGATTGTTGGGACAAACTAGGTCACACAAACAAGATGTGGGAGGCCCAAGCTATATTTGGAATCAAGCAAAATTGGTTGCGAATGTTTGTGTGAAAATTATGCCAGAGGAGCCAAGGAAAAGAGAGATTTATAAGAAACGTAGTTGTTTGTTGTTCAACAAGAAAAGTATTTGCAACAAAAGACAAGGCATACGAGAACACGTTGTTATGAACCCCATTCTTTGTTAATGTCCTTCCACCCTCTGGATTCGACTAGAATGTAAAGTCTAGTCTAGTACCCTAGACTTTGGAAATAAATTTATGCTAAAAAAAAGAACAAGTTGCTTTTCATGAGGATAAAGGGAAGAAAACCAAGAGAACTGATGTTATGATCCACATCAGGCCAATAAAGAGGATACAATGGTATGTGCTAATTTAAACCATCCATTGTTCACTAGAATTCTTGATGGACAGTCAGTTCAGTTAGCATTGAGCTTGAAGGAAATGTATCAAAAGAAAATGAGTATTGTAGAAAAAAGGAGGATAGAAAAATGGAGAATGAAGTTTTGTTTAAGAGAATACTAGAGGGGTCGAGTTCAAACCACCCACCTCTGATGGAGGAGGGCAAATCTACTAGGGGCTAGTGAATTTGAACAATGGGGAAATTCATGGGTTAATATTCCACTATCTTTGCACTGAGAGTAGCGAGGTGCTCTACAACCCAATATGGCAAGATGTTTTCATGTAAAGTAGCGTTATGTTACAAGAAATAAAAATAATAATTAAAAAAATTCATGCCCGCTAAAAAAATTAAAAAAAATTAAAACCAAATAAAAAGTAATTCAAAAATCCATGTTTGCTCAGAAAATAAAAAATTTAAACGAAATAAAAAGTTGTTAAAATATCCATCTTAACTCATATAAGAAAAATATTAAACCTAGATCTATAAAGCACCAAAAGGGATCGAATTTCTTGAGGTGTAAATTTTCTGGGCATGTAAAAAAATTAAGATTAAAAAAATTTGCAGCTCAAGAAATTGGATCTCTCTTGGTGCTTTGGTAGATCCAAGTTTAAGATGGATCTATGTTGGTTTATTCTTGTTTCTATAATTTTCTTATTTTCAAGGCATTTTTTAGGAATGATTGGGATAACATTTGTTGTTTCTTGTTACCCTGATAGGCATTTATATTTTACAATTTGGGGTGGACGAGGAAGGGTCCTCTTCCTAAATTGCAGGAATATAAGTGTACTGACAAGATTTATTTTATGGGCGTCATTCCAAATTCGAAATAAACAATTATAAAAAAATATATCAAAAATATATCAGTTGACATGTGGTAGCTGGTATCTATAATTAAAGAACATTGCCACTTGTGGCCTATCAGTGTTCACTAGCCACAAGAGAAGAAAAGGATGGATTTAGTGTTTTTTTCATGGAAATTATGATTAATAATTTGTTTAGTATAAAATTCCATTCAATCTTTACGGGTATTACAGTTCAAGCCAAAACTTTTACCTCCTGGACTGCTTACAAAGATTTCCCAATAAATCTATTAAATTATTACGTGCATTACAATTTGAGCCAACACTTTCACCTCATGGACTATGATCATCTTCACCGCAAAATTTGCAAAGGCTTGACTGGTTCATCTCCTTTTCTAGGATTTATAATAATGACGTATGCATATGAAAAGATAATCTCAACTGCAATGCATAGAACATGTAGATCTATAGAATCATTCTAAGCTATGCCTAGAACATGTAGATCTATAGAATCATACTAAGAAATGGAGTTGGAATGACTGATTATGAACCATCTTTGTAATATGTTCATCATGTTTACAGAGCATAAAAACCACAAATTAATTGTAAAACAATAAATCTACCGACTGAATTGCCAAATTGATTATAAAATGGCTTCCAAAAAATATGACTCGAATGCAAAGACTCTGTTTATACAGGCAGGGACAATAAATAATCTTGAACTTAAGGTGCAAAAACTAGAAAAGCCTTCAAAATTAACATAAAAAATTAGCCAAGAGAAATTATAGAAATATGATTATACATCTCCCACACCCATTGAGAATGCCATGGCCATGAGAATTAATGTGAACTCTTGGTGCATCCCATCTCAGAAGTCTGCATGGCTTTATTTTCAAGGTGTTTTGATATCAATACCGAATTTAAAAGACTGTTAAAGCCATTTGGAAAAAACCTCATAGAACAAGGGGAAAACAACATGAAGTATTGCATGGACCTTGAAGCTATTCTTAGCAATGCTGTAAAATTCTCTATTAAAGCATCTCTTTTTATGACAGCATTGTTTCTTCACAATGGGGTTCCATAGCATCCATCATAGAGGATATATTGACTATCGGTTTAGGGTTTATAAGAGAGAACCTTGTCAAATAAAACTTCTATGTTTTGTTGAGCCAATATTTTAGACGAATCTAAATAGTTCCAGTGAAAAGGATATTCCACCCTATCAGCTCTGTAGACACCATGCCAATATTACAAGGATAAACTTGGCATTCCTATGATTTCAAGGAATGGGAGAAATGACTACTTTACCAGTAGCTCTGCATGTTTCAAGGTAGGAAAAGGCTTCAACCAACTGGGAGAAGGAAAAGGGGCCTTTCGGATCAATAATAGGTGTTATTTCTCCACGTTCTAAATATGGATTCAGTTTGGAAAGTATTGAGCCATCTGATGTGACCACAAATCTGAAACCTGGGGGTGTCACAGCTCCAGTCAAAGCCACAACGCTTCCTCCTTCTTTTATTGCCTTGACTGCCTTGTCACATTGCCCTGCATTTAAAGTCAGACAATAGAGTTTAAAATTTTGGATCTACAGGGGAAAAAAAATATTATAATTCACTTTTTATACCAGCTTTGAAAAAGAAGAACCAGCCAAATTCGACTAGGATGCACGCTGAGATTACTTGTTCTTGAATCTTAAAGCACTTCCTGTACATATATGTACAGAGAAGGATTTTGGTTCTGTTTGATGCAAATAAAAAACATCTTACTTTACAATATTTGTTGGAAAAAACGTTTATACTGATATGAGTTCCAGTTATGAGAATACCATTTTGGGTATAGCTATTCATATGCTTGTTCTTTTTCTTATGATAGGAAAACCAAAAATAAACTTCCTTCATTTTACAGATTGAAAGAAATGTCAGTTAATCAGCAGAAAAATCATTGCTATAATTGGAATCTCCTCCATCATAATGCATTTTCCTGCAGCTCCTGGATAACATATGAGAAGCTATGGGGAAGATACAATTTTCCATTAGCCGTCTGGAACAAGTTTCCAATCAGAATCCATTATTAGTTTGTGACTCGTAAAAATACGTGTAACAGTTTTGGATACTATCATGGAGCAATGATTTTGAAAAGATGAACAACACAAGTTTCCTGCTGATCGTTAGTAAACATTATTCCTATAGTTAGGCAGAAAAGTATTTTCAACTTGACCACCATAAGATAGGTCATCGACAACCATTTGTTTCTTGTACTTATCTGCTGCACATGGCAGAGTGGAAGGATGAAACTGTCTTTGAATTCTTATAGCAAGGAAGATGGGAAACCTATTGGATTGGCAAAACTACTTAATACTAAAGAAATGAGCCCATACAGAAAATAGAAAAGATCTTGAAGATCCAAGATCATTGGAGCAGTTACAAAGTTGCAAAATATCCAGATGGGAAAATTCTGAACAAGTGTGTTTTTTTTTCAAAGAAAACATTGTGGGATCTCCCCTTTCCCGGAATATCCCGATGGAGCGTGTCACAACTGCCAGCCACAATAGCAGCTGGTAACCCTGAGGGACACGACCAAATTTGAACCTGTGACCTATTGCCTCCCTGTCAGCAACATGCTTTGGGCGGATAGTTCAACTGATGGTTAGTAGCTAAATTCTGAACAAGTGTTACTAGAATAATAAGGAGCAATTTGAACTTTATCTTTGATTTTATCATTGTTTTAGATTAGGACTCCAAAGGAAATCTAGACAAGCAGAGGTCAGTTGATTATTCTTTTAGGGAAACATATTACCTGTTGATGTTTAGGCAGCACCGAGAGCCATTCTCCAGGAGATTGGCATGAGCCTGGGGCTGAGGACCTAGTCAGGGACTAGGATGTTGATGTTACTTGATCTCCTCCAAGAGGAGACTACATCAACATGAGAAAACCTTTCTTATGAATATTTGGAAAGACAAGTTGACCATTGAAAAGTAAAGAGGACCCAGTCTAAAGTACTTAATGAGGTTAAGTCACGAATACTCAAGCCAGAAGCACTTGAAAGACCATAAGGTCAGTTGATTATTCTTTTAGGGAAACATATTACCTGTTGATTTAGGCAGCACCGAGAGCCATTCTCCAGGAGACTGGCATCAGCCTGGGGCTGAGGACCTAGTCAGGGACTAGGATGTTGATGTTACTTGATCTCCTGCAAGAGGAAACTACATCAACATGAGAAGACCTTTCTTATGAATATTTGGAAAGACAAGTTGACCATTGAAAAGTAAAGAGGACCCAGTCTAAAGTACTTAATGAGGTTAAGTCACGAATACTCAAGCCAGAAGCACTTGAAAGACCATAAGGTCAGTTGATTATTCTTTTAGGGAAACATATTACCTGTTGATGTTTAGGCAGCACCGAGAGCCATTCTCCAGGAGATTGGCATCAGCCTGGGGCTGAGGACCTAGTTAAGGACTAGGATGTTGATGTTACTTGATATCCTCCAAGGGAAGACTAAATCAACATGAGAAGACCTTTCTTATGAATATTTGGATAGACAAGTTGACCATTGAAAAGTAAAGAGGACCCAGTCTAAAGTACTTAATGAGGTTAAGTCACGAATACTCAAGCCAGAAGCACTTGAAAGACCATAAGGTCAGTTGATTATTCTTTTAGGGAAACATATTACCTGTTGATGTTTAGGCAGCACCGAGAGCCATTCTCCAGGAGATTGGCATCAGCCTGGGGCTGAGGACCTAGTTAGGGACTGGGATGTTGATGTTACTTGATCTCCTCTAAGAGGAGACTACATCAACATGAGAAGACCTTTCTTATGAATATTTGGAAAGACAAGTTGACCATTGAAAAGTAAAGAGGACCCAGTCTAAAGTACTTAATGAGGTTAAGTCACGAATACTCAAGCCAAAAGCACTTGAAAGACCATAAGGTCAGATGATTATTCTTTTAGGAAAACATATTACCTGTTGATGTTTAGGCAACACCAAGAGCCATTCTCCAGGAGATTGGCATCAGCCTGGGGCTGAGGACCTAGTCAGGGACTAGGATGTTGATGTTACTTGATCTCCTCCAAGAGGAGACTATATCAACATGAGAAGACCTTTCTTATGAATATTTGGAAAGACAAGTTGACCATTGAAAAGTAAAGAGGACCCAATCTAAAGTACTTAATGAGGTGAAGTCACGAATACTCAAGCCAGAAGCACTTGAAAGACCATAAGGTCAGTTGATTATTCTATTAGGGAAACATATTACCTGTTGATGTTTAGGCAGCATCGAGAGCCATTCTCCAGGAGATTGGCATCAACCTGGGGCTGAGGACCTAGTGAGGGACTAGGATGTTGATGTTACTTGATCTCCTCCAAGAGGAGACTACATCAACATGAGAAGACCTTTCTTATGAATATTTGGAAAGACAAGTTGACCATTGAAAAGTAAAGAGGACCCAGTCTAAAGTACTTAATGAGGTTAAGTCACGAATACTCAAGCCAGATGCACTTGAAAGACCATAAGACACATCTCATGTGTTGGATAGACCCCTCCTCTCCTAGAGAATATGTTCTAAGGGTTCTAAGGGACGTGTGGACCATGAAGACCAAGAGAAGAGCTAAGGCGTTTCCCTAAGATGACTTTCCTAAGAAGACTGGGTTAATAGCCCAACTTGAAATTATAAGGACCCTAACTAAGTATTTTAAATTATTTTTTGGTTCCTTGACTTATGGAACTTATCCCTTATGTTACTCAATGATGAAATATAAATAAGGAAGCTCTTTGTGAAAAACACACATCCTAGCATCATCATATATGTCCAAAAGAATTCTTGTAGGGTTTTGAGTTGGTTTTATCTCTCTCCCATCAACGTGGAGCATTGGAACATGCAACCGTAGGGTCTAGAGAGCTGACATCAAGGTATAGAAGGAAGTGTTGAATTTTTAGCATTAGCATAAACTTTTAAATGTTGCAGATAAACATAAATAGATCCGCAGTGCAGTATAAACACATTCATCACATCAGCACACATGGACACAATATTTTTCACTGGGGAAACCTTCAAAGGACAAAAACCCCAAAAGCATTAATAGCTCATCTCGTAAATGAGATGGCTTAAGAAATTCTTCAAAAAGTTCCTCAAATTCCAGATCTGGAATTTACCAAAGTTTCAATGAAAATTATCAGCAAAAAATCAGATTGGTAAAATACAACCACATTTTCCAAAACTTCACAAATTTCTCAAATTAGGGCTTTCTGAGAATTTTCTGTCTCCTGCCCTAGTAACTTATAGGCTGCCCGAAAAAATAGACTGCCTGCCTAGATCCACTGTTGCTGCCCGATCTACTGTCTGGCCTACCCGATCCACTGCCCGGCTGCTAGATCTCCTACCTAGCTGCCCGATCTACATGCCTGGCTGCCCGATCTGCCTGCTTGGCTGCCCGGTTTGCTGCTGAGGTGACTGGGCACTTGGCCGTAGGTTGGGCCGAGCCCTGCCCTCTGTCTTGGGGCCTGCTGTATAGCAGCCCGTGGACTGTACAGTTAGCCTGGACCTGCTACTTTAGTAGCCCGTGGTCTGCACTGTCAGCCCGAGTCTGCTATAGGGTAGCCTGTGGCCACGGCAGCCCCACAGGAGTATGCCCTAGGCTGCCCAAGGGTTGGTCGTAGGCTAGACCCTTACGGGTATGCCTGTAGTAGGTTGCCCATGGGTGCCAATAGGGAAGTGCCCTAAAGTGGCATGCCCAAATGAATAAAACAACTCGAGAAAGAGAAGGAGAGGAGCTTCCTGAATTGTCCTTGGTTGCCTGAAAAATGAAGAGCTGCCCAAAATAAAAATAAACTGATAAAACCCTAGCTGAGGGTTTGTTGAGAGAAGGTGGATGCCCTTGTTGAGGTAAAACAAAACTTCTTCGAGAAAAATAGCAGCTCCACCTATAAAAGAGAACTTGTGTGTGTAAATGAGAAGACTTGATCTTCTTTTATAGCCTTTGTTCACCTGTAAGGGGACAAGATTAGGAAAAATAAAAATAATAATATTTTTATTCTTTTCCTAATTTCACTTTCACTTTTACCAAAAAAAAGGTACTTTTATTTTTCCTTTGAATTTTACCAAAAGTCCTTATTTAATTTTGATTCCACCTGTGGTCTGCTCAGAAAAATCAACACTCCCTCTCATCGAGAGAGGCATTCTCTGCCATACCAAGCTTGTCACAAAAGTACATGAACTTTGATGCTGTTAGGGGCTTGGTCAAGATATCTGCAATCTGTTCATCTGTACGAATGTACTGCAACTTCAGAGCGCCTCTTTGCACTAGGTCTCTGATGAAATGATACCTCATTTCAATGTGTTTCGATCTGTCATGAAACACTGGATTCTCTGAAAGCTTTATGCAACTCTGATTATCGCAATGGATGATAGTTGAGTCAAGCTTTCCCTCAAACAAATCAGATAACAACTTTCTGAGCCAAACTGCTTCCTTGCAAGCATCGCTTGCAGCAATATACTCTGCCTCAATTGTACTCTGAGCTACGGAACCCTACTTCCTGCTTGACCAAGAGATCATTGTCGATCCCATACTAAAGCAATAACTAGAGGTACTTTTCTGGTCAACTGCACTGCCAGCCCAATCTGAATCTGAGTATCCAAATAACAATACTCCACTGCTGAAAGTATACCTGAGCCCATATGTGATAGTACCTCGCACATACCTGAGTACATGTTTAGCAGCTATCAAGTGTATGTGCTTCGAATTTGACATGAATTGACTTAGTGCTTTCACTGTGTAGCAGATGTCTGGTCTCGTATGCACGAGATACATCAGGGAACCAATGAGCTGTCTGTATAGAGTAGAGTCCACACTCTGTGAACTAGAGGCTGAATCCCGCAACTTTGTCAAGTTGGTAGTCATTGGTACGCTCATGGACTTACAGTCCTGCATCCCAAATCTCTGCAAGATATCTACTGCATACTTTCCTTGCGTCAGGAAGATCTCACCTGGGTTTTGCCAGACTTCTAAGCCAAGGAAGTAATGCATCAATCCGAGATCTTTCATCTCGAATTCAAAGGTAAGCTCCCTCTTACACTAGTCTATCAACTGTTCATCACCTGTAAGAAGAAAGTCATCTACATATAGAACAAGTATCAAGACATGATTATGAACAACTTTAAAGTACAAGTTAGAATCAGCTGTACTTTTGGAAAACCCCAAACTATGGAGAAATCCATCCATCCTGGCATACCAGACTCTCAAAGCCTGTTTTATCCCATACAAGGCTTTCTTCAGTTTACATACATGGGTCTTCTTCCCATGAGTAACAAAGCCTTCAGGTTGTTCAATATAAACTTCTTCCTCAATCTTATCATTGAGAAATGCTGTCTTTACATCCATCTGATGTAGCTTCCATCCGAAAACTGCAGCAAGTGAAATGATGGTTCTGATGGTAGTGTACCTGGCAACAAGTGCAAATTTCTCGTCATAGTCAATGCCTTCTTTCTGAGTGAAGCCACGAGATACGAATCTGGCGGTATACTTCTCCACACTGCCATCTGCAGCATGCTTGATCTTATAAAGCCATCTGGAAGTCACTACTGACTTTCCTGCAGGTTTGGGAACAACTTCCCAAACATCATTCTTCATGATTTACTAATACTCTTCAATCATGGCATCAACCCATACCTGTTTACTTGCTGCATCTTCGTATGATGAAGGTTCTAAACCAATAAGATGACTCATAAGACCAGAGTACTTTTGTGGTCTTAGTGGTATTTTTATCAAGTGAGCCTGGTGAATCGAACAAAGATTTTTTGTTCGAACTTCAGAAGACCTTCGGAAGTGCTTCTGGGAAGTGCTTGTTGTACTATATCACATGTTCATATCCCATGGGGGAGTTGTAATAAATGTTCTAGCATGATAGTGTCTGGAAAAGACTTGGTCTCTTAGACTTTATTTGTCAATCCGATCAGCCCAGGGTGTTTTTTCGCTTGGTTATTATTGGTTGTTGAATAAACGACTGATAATTTCTAAGTTTTTCACTCCATACCTCCAAAGTTGGGGTGGTCGGTTTGGCATTTAGGCCTATTGAGGTTATTAGAGTCTATTTGTCAATGTATAAATATGCTAGGCATCATGGTTGAGTCATATGAACATGTCTAAGTTCCCCTAGGTTTTTCAATTTTTTAATTTTTTTAATTTTTTCAGTGTTTTTTATTAAAATTTAATTTTTCCAAAACTTATGCTATTTTTTAATAGTTTAATTGGAAAAATTGGTTTTGTAATAAAAGTGGGCCAAATAATCAGTTTCAGTCATGTAGGTGCTCATTTTCAAGCTAAGAGCACCATGTAAACCCATGGACCCACTATTTTCAGGTTTTGAGTGATTTTCCATCACTCAGGTCAGAAAACCCCCAAAAATCAATTATTGATTATTTTAATTAATAAATTGATGAATAATGGAGCAAATCCAAAATCCTAATTCAGTGGATTCTCAGCCGATTTGATTGAAATCAGTTAGAGTTGCACCAGATTGACTAGATCTGATAAATCCTTGATTGAAGGAGGTGATCTGGATAGATCCAGAGTTGAACTTCAGCCTCCTTTATGAGGAATTGCACCCTCTCTCTCCTCCACACGTGTGGGCTCTCCTGGAAGCTCTGTGGATTGATGTGTCAGTCTGTGGGTTGATGTGTCAGCTCAATCAGCCCCTCGATTGACAAGTAGGCTCAGTGGAAGCTCAGTTCAGCTTCAGATCAGCATTAATGGACTCTCCTTCAGCTGCAGTGGTCTGTCTCCTTGGGATTTGCACCCCCCCTAAGCTGGATCTCCTTTTTTTTGTATAAATAAAGCTCAGATCACCTCTTCCAAGCTAGTTAGTGTTACCACCTAAGTTGTACTTAGTGGTTTTTTATCAAGTGAGCCTGGTGAACTGGACAAGGATAACTTGTTCGAACTTCAGAGAACCTTCAGTCTTGTTTCTGGGAAGCTTTGTTGTACTATATCACATGTTCATACCCCATGGGGGAATTGTAATAAATGTTCTAGCATGATAGTGTCTGTATAAGACTCGGTCTCTTAGAGTTTATTTGTCAATCCAATCAGCCCAAGGTGTTTTTTCCCTTGGTTATTATTGGTTGTTGAATAAACGACTGATAATTTCTGAGTTTTTCACTCCATACCTCCAAAGTTAGGGTGGTCGGCTTGGCATTTAGGCCTATTGAGGTTATTAGAGTGTATGTGTCAATGTATAAACATACTAGACATCATGGTCGAGTCATATGAACATGTCTAAGTCTCCCTAGGTTTTTTCAATTTTTTAATTTTTTAATTTTTTCAGTGCTTTTTATTAAAATTTAATTTTTTCAAAACGTAGGCTAGTTTTTAATAGTTTAATTGGAAAAATTGCTTTTGTAATAAAAGTGGGCCAAATAATCAGTTTCAGTCATGTAGGTGTTCATTTTCAAGCTAAGAACACCATGTAAACCCATGGACCCACTATTTCCTAGTTTTGAGAGATTTTCCATCACTCAAGTCAAAAAGCCCCAAAAATAAATAATTGATTATTTTAATTAATAAATTGATGAATAATGGAGCAAATCCAGAATCATAGATCAGTGGATTCTCAGCCGATTTGATTGAAATCAGTCAGATTTGAACCAAATTGACTAGATCTGACAAATCCTTAACTGAAGGAGGTGATCAAATCAGATCCAGAGTTCATCTTCAGCATCCTTTATGGGGAATTTCGCCCTCCCTCTCTCCTCCACACATTTTTGGCTCATCTAGATGAGTTTTGGTGGATACTTCAGTCAACAGGTTGAGGTGTTAGTCAGATCAGCCCCCCAATTGACAGTTGCACTCAGTGAGACTCAGATCTGGCTCAGCTAGACACAAATCAGGCATTGATGGACTCTCCTTCAGCTGATTTGATCTATCTTCTTGGGATTTACGCCCCCCCTGGGCTGGATCTCTTGGTTTTTGTATATATCCAGGCACAAGCTCCCTCTTCCAAGCTAGTTAGAGCTGGATTGAAGGGCTTGCTATTGTACTTGTGTATTGATCATCATTTGTTGAAATAAAGAGAAGCTTTGGAGGCTCAATTGTGGAGTACCTTTCATGTGTGGATCATCATTATCATGCTGCATTTGAGGTGAAACTGCTATTTTTTCAATTTTTTGCACTTAACTGTTGTCTGCCTGAATGGTTATTGGAATCATAGGGATAGATCATTGTAAGTAAGCTTACTTACTTCTATTTTGCTGCATATGTTTGAATGAGCTAATACCTGTATGCTAAATAAGATTATTTGCATGCTGTATCATCTACTTCTCATATGTATCTTCAGATTTAAAGGTTCTGTTTGCAGGATTTGTTGTGTAGCTTACAGGTTTGCCGTGATTGGAAGATCTATGGTTCAGGTTTGATTCCATTGGTTTCCAACAGAGATTGTTAAGATCATGCCCCTCGGTGCTTCACTACCAAGTTTCCTTTGCAGATCTGCTTCAGCAACAAGCACTTCTCTTCCCCTTTTCCTCCTTTAAAAATCTTAAATTTTCTTCAAACTGGTTACTATTAAGGAGTCTTATTGCTCAGATCTGTTTCATTAAGAAAATTACACATAGATCTAGTTAGTAAGGTCCCTTCCTAAGTCTAGATCTCAGTTTCATTTCGCATATAAAGTTACATTTTAAGAGATCTGGCTAAAATTACCCTATTTTTGCAAGCATTTTAATGAAAATTTGTAGCTTGCTTTTAAGGTAGTTTCTTTTGTTGTACGTTAAAATTTCATATTCTGCAATAAAAGTGCACATCTTATTGGCTTCCCAAAAGGTAAGCCAAGATCTCTTTTTAACTAGTTTTCAACTTACTTTTTTTTGTTAAAAGTAAGCTGACCCAAAGGTACTTTCAGAGTGCTTTTGGGCATATTTTAGTCTAATATGCTTGCTGGTTTTTAGCAGGTGTGACAGAAAAGAAAAGAAGTTGCTGCTCGAAAGTGGCCTCAGGAGCATTCAAATCCCCCCAGGGGTCTCCCATTTGACTAAAACCTTTAATTTTTGCACTTTGTAAGCTCTTGATTTCACTCTGTATAAAGATCAAGAGGCATTATATCAGTTCTCTGATATTGTAACCGCTGTTAATAAAAATAATTTTTGAATAGGCTCTTTTGAGCCCATTCCCCATCCCCCCCTGGGCGGATTTGCATCGGTGTCTTTTTTTTTACTTTTTGTTCATCTCTTTTCAAACTAGCGTAGCTCTAATCTGCAGGGTAGTATACTTTAATTCATTATCAATTTCATATTCCATTTTTGATATTTCAAAGTAATCTTAATACTTACCCCACGACTTCTCGATTGACCCGAAAGGGGAAAGAGATTCGTGGTAGGACTAATTAGAAAACCAGAATTGTGTATCTATTTTCTTTTCTATCATTTGTTTCTTCGGTTATTATAAAATTAACCCCTTCTTGATTCCCCGATTGAGATCCACTTGGATCGAAAGAGGTTCCTGGAGGGTTTTCTTTTTAACAGGAACACCCAATTTTAAAATTTACTAAAATTGACAAGACTCTAGTGTGTATGCTCTGCACTTGGTTGCGGTTCGTCCGATCAGTCAAGCTGTATCAAAAGCATTTGAGTGACTAGAATAATTAGGACTCACTCTCCCTAATTGACAAACCATCAGGTGAAAATCCAACACCTAGATCAAACCTGTACGGTGGCAAAATACCCAAAGGAAGCGGGAACTTCTGAAAAGTGACCTCGGAGTGCCGATCTCTGTCACACCCTAACGGGTGCGTTATGAACAATAGCCCCAGAGACTCCATTCAGCCCACATATTCTTGCGGGTAGCCGTGAAGGTTTAGTTTTGGACATACTCCAAGTACTCTCGGGTATATCTGGAGTCCACCCCTTTGCCTAATTTTAATCAACTCACACCTCAAATTTAACTTAAAACGTACCAAGAGGCAATTGCAAAACTTTCACTCCAAGCACATGCAAGTACATTGATTCTATTTTTTGACTCCATTCTAAGGCACTAGTTATTTTCTTGCTTTATATATATATATATATTGTGTCTCAGCATTGTGCTTTCATGTGTTCATTTTTGTATCTTGTCATCATTGATTGTCTATAGTTAAATTTCAAACTCCTAAGTAACTCATTCAGTTTAACATCACCATACTAAGTAATTATCCTTAGTAACTTAATAGGGTCTACCCCCCTTGGCTTCGTTAGGAGTTGAGCCTAAACGGAGGAGTCAAGAACAAGGTGACAGCCTTGACTCAAGACTTGCCCCCAAGGACACACCGAGTGGCTTGAAGATTTCTGCCACGTGACCCAGGTGTGTGAAAGGCGGCAACATCTTTTGGCGCCGTTGCCGGGGATAAATCTTTTTATTCCCAAGTACGACTTAGCTTAACTTTTTTCTAAACAACTAAAAAGATAAAAACTTTTGATTGATCTAGTTTTTAAAAAACATAAAAATTAAAACTCGATCCATCTGGCGACTCCACTGTCTAACATCCCTTCAAGAATTTCTACCCGAAGAAATCGTCGACAATTATTCAATCCTCTCCCTGATCCCGAAAGGTTTATTAGGGAAAGATTGAATAGGCAGACTTCTCATAGAAACCTTGAAGATTTAGGAGACCAATCCCTCTCAGATATCCATCACATATTTGTAGAGAGTCATGTTCACCAATCTCAAGAAATGGCGAAATTATTCGAACCCCTTGACTTTTCTCAGATAGCAGGTGCTCCCCATGCCATTCCAAAAGATGCTATCAAGAAGCTCCCCATATTTCAGGGCAATAATGCCATCACTGCCAAGTC
>LPNX011044354.1:93453-184774 GCA_001517045.1 Pseudotsuga menziesii | reverse complement strand
ACTCCCTTCACTCCACTCTCTTGAAAGTTTACTAAGTAGACTCATAACTAAGAAGAAAAATGTTGCTGCTAGAGGTAAGGTATTCATGGACTTTACTTACTACAAACTTTATAATTGCTATCTGCAGATAAAAACATCCTGGTTTTGTATACTGAGCATAACATGTTAAACAGCAAGTAGGTACAGTAAAGTAGGATCATTTATGACAACCAGACTTAAACTATGAGCTAGAAATTAAATAGTATAAGTGAATGTTGCTAATGTAGATTAAAAAAAAAAAATAGCTATCTATCTTTGATTATCTTCTTTATCAAAAGCAGAACAGGGAAAGCTTTACCCGTAGGAAGCTAATTAGTCTGGCTAACATGCTTTATATCCATATTTCTTTACTGAATGATTTGGTAACAGCATATGATTTTAGTACTTTAAAAGATCTGTTAAGCAGCAATCCCAAAACTTTACCTGAGTATCTGTAAGAGAAAGAGAACTGTTGCGTTAGCTTAGCAGCTAAGTAAGCCCAGTCTAACATAGCATATCCCCTTGCTGTTGCAAACAGAAAACACTCAGAAAAACTGACAAGAAACTCAGCTAGTTTTCTAAACAAAAGTAAAGTTCATACAGTTGCAAAATTATTAGCTTTAACTAATCAATACTTAATGATTGCATTAACGTATATTTATGCTATTTATAAAAGTTTAAATTTTTTTGAAATTTTGGGGTTTTGACATGTGGTATCAGAGCATGGTTCAAACACTAGGCCTTAATGTGGCTCAATTACTTTCTGCATAACAGTAAAATACTGTACTGATCTGTATTTTGTTTTGTGTGTAAAACAGAATTTTTTTTTTTTCTTCTTTCTAAATCTAACAGGCAGGAATGAAGAATTTAGGAGCATATGGTACAGAGGAATCTCCTAATACTGAAAACAGACAAATGTCCAGAGAACCTGAGATAGAGGAGGTAACTGTACACTCCTCAGAACTGATGCAGACCATAAAAGGTATGAAGACTGAATTAGAGTCAGTTAAAAAGGACAACGAAAGGATTATAAAAACCCAAGAGGAGTTAAATCAGATGTTGATAGAAAGATTTCAGACAGAAGGAAGAAACAGAAGGTCTGAATCTGAAGAAGCTAGTCAACAGAAAACGTCCAAAAAAATGAAAATAGCTAAATCTGATAGCAGTTCCTCATCTGAAGGCCTTAAGGAACAACAAAGCTATTATTCTACCAGTGATAGTAGCGAAGCAGAGGTGAATAATAAAAAGAAAAAATACAAATCGTACGAAGAGATTTCTGGGGAATTTAAGAAAATAAAACCCCCAACCTTTAATGGAGAAACGGAAAAGGGAGAAGAGGTGGAATCCTGGTTATTCGGGATGAGAAAATATTTTCAAATTTATAATTATTCCAGCCAGTTGAAAGCAAGGATGGCCATATATAATCTGTCAGGGAAGGCAGATATATGGTGGCAAGATTTAAAAAGGGTTAAAGGAATCAAAGAAAAAGAGGTCAATTGGAGTACTTTCAAAAGGTACTTCAAGAAGAAGTTTCTATCTGAACAGTACTATGAAGAAAGGGCCAAGGAGTTTTATGAGTTAAAGCTTGGGTCCATGACAATGAAAGACTTAAACAACAAGTTTTTAAGTCTGTTGAGGTATGTGCCGTACTTAGTTGATGAGAAACCGAAGGTACAACGGTTTCTCAACTGCTTTCCATACCATATAAAAGATAGAATCGAATATGACAACCCCAAAACTCTGGAAGAAGCTATGCGTAAAGCAAATTTTTGTTTTGAACAGAATAAAAAGAAAGAAGGAATAGCCAATTGGAAGGCTAAAAAGAATGGTAATCAGGCTGAATACAAGAAAAAGGAGTTTATACCTTAGAAAAATTTTAAGAACAGCAAGAACAGAAACCATTCTAATGGTAAGAATTTTCAAGGAAGCAAAAATGGTGCTTCAAATAACTCCAACAACTTCAAGGGCAGCAATGAGGTTTCCAACAATCATGGAAATTTTACTAAAAATTTCGAAAGGAAGGAACCTGTTAAATGTTGGGAGTGTAATGGCCCACATTATGCGTCAGTTTTCCCAAACCGTAAGAAGCCAAACAACAATATTCATACAATTCAAGATGAAGTGACAGTTGGAGACTTTGCAAGAACTATGCCCCAGATCAATGCCGCATTGGAAAATCGACAAGCTGAGTACCAAACTTCCATGGTGAAAGTAGAAGGTATGGTTAACAAAACTTCTGTAACTATTTTGATAGATCCAGGTTCTAGCTTAAGTTATATTTCACCTCGAATAGTAGAAAAGTGTCATCTGAATGTTGAAAAATTTGAAAACTCTTGGCTGGTTCAACTAGCCACAGGGGCAAAAAGAAAGGTAAATTGTTATGTTAATGATTGTATTGTAGATATGAATGGTTTTAAAACTGCTGTTAAATTAAATGTGCTACCACTTGGTTCTTATGACATACTTATAGGTATGGACTGGTTAGAACAACATAGGGTAGTGTTAAATTGTTTTGATAAAACATTTACATGTGTAAATAATCATGAACAGCCTGTAATAGTTAAAGGAATTCCTAGGAAGACTGTGGTTAGGCAAATTTCTGCCTTGCAGCTCAAGAGAGAAGTCAGGAAAGGATGTAAGGCCTATGCTATAATTATTACAGATGAGGCAAATAATGTTGAAAAAGATAAAATAAAAATAGAGAATATTCCTGTGTTAAATGAATTTATTGATGTTTTTCCGGAGGAAATCCCAGGATTACCTCCTCGGAGGGAACTGGATTTCACAATAGAGATGGTACCAGGTGCTGTACCTATCTCGAAGGATCCATATCGAATGAATATTCTGGAACTTAACGAATTAAAAACACATTTAAAGGAATTAATTGATAAGAAATATATTAGACCTAGTGTTTTCCCTTGGGGAGCACCAGTAATATTTGTTAAAAAGAAGGACGGGACTATGCGACTCTGCATAGATTACCGTCAGCTTAATAAAATGACAATTAAAAATTGATATCCGTTGCCCCGCATAGACGATCTGTTTGATCAGCTACGCGGAGCTACGGTATTCTCTAAGATAGACCTGAGATCAGGCTATCATCAGGTGAGAATAAAGGAAGAAGACATATTTAAGACAACATTCAGAACGAGATATGGACATTATGAATTTTTCGTAATGCCATTTGGGCTTACTAATGCCCCAGCCGTCTTTATGTGTCTAATGAACAACATAATGCATAAATACTTAGACAAGTTTGTTGTTGTATTCATCGATGACTTCTTGATCTACTCTAAAAACGAAGAGGAACATAAGGAGCATTTACGGATAGTCTTACAAGAACTACGAGAGCAACAGCTCTATGCAAAGTTCAGTAAGTGTGATTTCTTCAGGGATGAAATCCAATACTTAGGTCACGTAGTGACTAAGGAAGGGATTTCAGTTGACCCTGAAAATATTAGGGCAATTGAAGATTGGCTAGTACCTAAAGACGTAACAGATGTTAGGTCTTTCATGGGGATCACCAGTTATTACTGGAGATTCATAGAAGGTTTTTCTAAGATAGCCAATCCAATCACTTCTTTGCAAAAGAAAGGCAAGAAGTTCGATTGGAACGTAAAATGCGAAGAAAGCTTTAAGAAACTAAAAACTTTATTAACAACCGTGCCAATTTTAAGAATAGCGGATCCCAATAAGGATTTTGTGGTTTGCACAGATGCTTGTAATGACGGTCTAGGCGGAGTACTGAGTCAGGATGGGCATGTCATTGCCTATGAGTCTAGGAAGCTAAAGATCCATGAAAAGAATTATGCTACTTACGACTTAGAACTGGCTGCTGTTATTCATGCCTTGAAAATGGGGCGACACCACTTAATAGGCAGAAGGTTTACTTTAATGATGGATAGCAAGGGTTTAAAATACCTTTTGGATCAACCTAATTTAAATGCAAGGCAAGCCAGATGGCTAGCCTTCCTAAGTGAATACGATTTCGAAATTCAACATATAAAGGGGAAGGAAAACAAAGTAGCTGATGCTTTGAGCAGAAATGCAAAATTAAATTTCACAACAGCAATCAGTACTTATAATTCTGATTTGAATGAACAGCTAACTGAAAGTATAAAATTTGATGAAATTTATCAAAAGTTACAAGCTATAGCTAAGGAAGAACCCATAGAAAGTTTAACTAAAGGGTATAGTTTAAATAAAGAAGGGTTTTTACTGTTTAAGGATAGACTGTATGTGCCAAATGTATCAAAGATTAAATTGCTGATTTTGGATGAAGTGCATAAAACCCCTTATTCAGGGCATCCAGGTTATCAGAAAACTGTCACCATGTTGAGAAAAGATTACTTTTGGCCTAACATGAAATCTGAAACAGCTGAGTATATAGCTAGATGTTTGGACTGTCAACAAGTAAAGACAGAACATCAACATCCAGCTGGGTTATTGCAGCCCTTGCCTATTCCTAGCTGGAAGTGGGAAATAATCAGTTTAGATTTCGTTACTGGATTACCCAGAAATCAAAATCAGAATGATTCAATTATGGTGGTAGTGGATAAATTAAGTAAAGTAGCACATTTTATTGCTGTTAAAACCACTTTTAAGGCTACAAATATAGCAGACATTTTCTTAAAACAGATTTTTCAGCTACATGGTGTACCGAAAGTTATTATTTCAGACAGGGATCCTAAATTCACTGGGAATTTCTGGAAATCCCTGTTCAAAGGATTAAACACCACTCTGAATTTCAGCACCTCTTTCCATCCTCAGACGGATGGACAAACTGAAAGAGTTAATCAAGTGTTGGAAGATCTGTTGAGAATGTATGTTAAGGACCAGCCTAGTAAGTGGGAGGATTACTTGCATTTAGCAGAATTTGCATACAATAACAGTTATCAATCTTCAGCTAAGTTCAGCACTTTTGAAATTTTGTATGGGCGAAAATGTAACACTCCAATCTCCTGGAATAATCCAGTAGATAGATTAGTGTTAGGGCCCGAATTATTAAAAGAAATGGAACAGATTGTAAAACAGGTGCAGGAGAACTTGAAGGTTGCCCAGGATCGGCAAAAGAGTCAAGCAGATCTGAAAAGAACTCCTAAAGAGTTCCAGGTAGGTGAGCATGTATTCATCAAGGTAAGACCAAAGAAAAGCTCCCTAAGGTTGGGGAGTTGTGAAAAACTTGCACCACGTTATTGTGGTCCATTTGAAATTTTATCTAGAGTTGGTCAAGTTGCTTATCAGTTAGCGTTACCACCAAATTTAAAAGTGCACAATGTTTTTCATATTTCTGTTTAAAAAAAATATGTACATGATGCTACTCATGTGATTGACTGGAACGTTGTACAGGTAGAACCAGAAGGGGAAGTTTCTGGTGGAACCGGATTGTATCCTTGGGAGGAGGGAAATTACTCTGCGGAACCGCACAATTGGACAGCTGAAGGTGCAATGGAAGCACCTTAGTCCTGAAGAAGCCACTTGGGAACTGGAAAGTAAGATGCGGGAAGCATACCCGAATCTTTTCTAGGAGATTCCTGAGGAAGAAGAATAAGTAACATCGAGGACGATGTTACATTTAAGGGGGTGTGTATGTCACATACCCCAATTTTGTAAAATTATGTAAATTATTTTATTTTATTTCTGATACATTATGTTAAACTTAATCCTAAGTAGGGATTGATGACTCAGCAGAGTCAACAGTTATGGAGTGTAATTGAGAATATTTTATTAATAATAAATAAATTATGGAGACAACAGCATGGGAGAGCTGTTAAAAGAGGTTACTGGTCAAACTGGTCGTTGGAACTAGGTGGAAAGGCAAAAGACAAGTGGCAGCATCCTCAAGCACTTCCTAAGTTGCAGGTGGCAACTTCCCTATATTTGGGGTCATGATTCCCCAAGAAAGTGGAATGTGAGCAGCTGGCTCATTAAATGATAGTTAACCCAACTAAGACCTAGGAAATCTTTAAAAGTACTCAATGAAGAGAGCTGAGGCTGCTCAGTTTTTATTCCAGAAAGAATTCATTCAGCTGAATGTTATTCGGGAATTTCATTGAGGAAATGGGAAGGACAGTAAGGAAGTGTTTGAGTGAATGATTGCAGTAACTTGATTTTGATTACAGCTATTTGAGCTGAGAGAACTGACTGATAGTTCTGAGTTGATACTGAGTTGAATACTGTATCTGTTTTGCTGCACCTAGTTCCAAGCCAGGGAGACTAGAGCAAGCTCGGGGGTCCTGAGAATTCGCTGTCTAAGCGCTCTCCAGGAGTTGGTAGGGAGGAATAGCCTCCCATTGCTGTTGTTGTCCACAGCATTAAAACAGGTTTTTCATTCATTTATTTATGCCTTTCAGAGTTTAAATGATTGTATGTATCATTGTTTTATGTCTGAGTAATCAGTTAGTATCTGTAAAATTAGTATCTTGGAATGGTAGCAGTAAAACTTGTTAGTAACACTGTGTTTTTCCACATCTGGTGCCACCAGATAGTACTCTAGCACAGTATCTCAGTGGTAGAAGCAGTATACTTCTGAACTGAGTTTCCTAAATTATCTACAGTATTTACAAATGTTTTTACAATTTCATGAAGCATTTTCTTACAGTTTTACAATCTAGATTCAGTAATATATTCTGTTTTCTGAAAATAGAAATTATAAGATTAAAAGTATAGACATGATATTTTGGCAGATTATGTAGGGTTTTCGATTTTCTAGTTTAAAGGAGGATTCCTTCCTTAGGAGTTAAATAAGATAATCTGACAACGGGATATGATCAAGTATCTGTAAATTTTTGTATGTTATAAATGTTTTCCTATTCCTTTTGTTTAACAGTTTGTAAACTAGTTAAGAAGTACAAAGTTTCTGCACTGTATACTTTATATTTAACTGGGGTTAAGTATAGGCCTCAGCTACTATTTTATTATATTGTATTGGAACCATATTTAAATAATTTATAAATATGGTACAATTATACTCAAGCTTTTAAATTAATACTAAACTCATATAGATTTTAGTAAACAACAATAATATAATGTTCATAGGCAGCATAAGAACAAGTAATATAGTATTATATTACCTATTATATCCTAACATTATGTATATCATAATAAATAAGAATAATTTTTCAATACATAATTATATAACTGCAAAGTTTGGATTTATTTAGAACCTGTGTATAAACAAATAAAATAAATTTATGGTTTAGTTCTACTGTAGTTATTATATAAAGGAAACAAAAAGAATATAATAGATTTTTTGTTAACTCCAATTAATTACTTTCTGTTTTCTAATTTTTAAATGATTAGAAAACAGGTTATAAAAAGAAAAACTATCAGTAAGATTTTGCAACAATATCTATTAAATAATAAACTGGAAAGAACTTAAGAAGTAGGGCTTCTTTTATACACATCCTAAAATAATACATGAACACTGAAATAGTAGTTACTGTGTAGTCTTAAGGGTACAAACCCTAGACTTGTTTTTTATTTACTTTCAACAGCATCATACAGATTTTATAGAAAAAACTGTAAGTCGCTCGTTGTCGAGCTTAAAGTTTTAACTTATACAGAAAGAAAATCATGTAATGCCTTACTGCCAACTAAGGCGTAATATAGTAACCTGTAAGTACTTATAAACACACATGTTAAATTATAAAAATAATGTATGAACAGACCGTGTTAAACTCACGGCTGAATATTAAACACTTAGAGTGAGTGTTGAAGGGTATTTACATTATGTATTCTGTATAATGTAACCACTTAAAAGAGAAGAAAACACAAATATAAACTTCCAAGCAGTAGATGCTTTTGTAAACAGTATTACAAAACCTGGGTAAAAAACCTAATCGTTTTATGAGCACTGCCAAGAAGCAAAACTTGAAGCCGCGACCTCATTTTACATTCGGCTCACAGCCGTAAACTATACTTTAATTTTCTTCTTAATATAGAGCTTTGCCATGTTAAAAATCTTAACTAAAGGCGAGTACATATGTACAGCCTCAACCCAGAACTTTTACAAGATCAAACAAGGGATAACCCTGCTAAAAACTAAATTAATAACCTACAGCCATACGATAGCAAAGAACCAAAAGTAACCACGGAAGTGCACCCTGTCAACACAACCAGCAAGGAGATGTGCATGATGGTACCAGGCTTACCGGAGGAGAAGAGGACGAGGCGTTGAGCGTTCCTTGTTGTATCAAGGAAGTCGAACCTGCATCGAAAAAAACAAACAAACAAAGGATTTTAGAAACCCTAACGAGATGTTAAGTAAACTAATCTTTTTTCTTCTAAATCAAAGGAATATAGATTTATAACTGTGTTATTTTACCAGCAGAGTTTGAAGTCGAACAGCCTTAGAAATTTTCAACGAGTATCTACGAGCCAGGTGAGCAAACCCTTTTTCCTTTTCTGCTAGAACGAGCTGATAGTGGATTGAGCACCTCTTTCCAAATGGAGATTTCATCTGGTACGAAATCGAGGGTCGTATTGTATGCCAAGACAACAAAATCATTGGAGTTCATCGAAGATAACCCTAAGACCACCAACAACCACAATGCTGCCAACAGTCGAGCCTTTAATTTCTGCGCAGAGCCGTAAGAAATACCAAGAATAAGAGTTGCATTCAGACAGTATCAAGGCAGGAATCGACCACAACGAACTTCCAGGGTTACAGAGCTCAAGCCCGAAGGCACGAGTGAGACTGAGGTAAGAAAAAGGGCAAGTCGATCTTATATTCATCCAATGCATGGCAAGGAGACAGCCACGACAATGTTTAAATAATTGCTAATGAGTGGGTCGTTTTTCTATGTTTCAAATCATTTGGGTGGTAAAACCAAATCATGGTTTGAGAACTTTCAAAAGGTCGAACCTTCGTTTGTACCTGCATTACAATACGAATACCTTAGAGTTAGATTTAACATATAACTCAATACTTTGCAAACTTTAAAACTATCTTATGCCTAATGTATTTACAATGTATTTTTTAACCCTAGCTTGGTATTTATACTTTGAACTCATACATTATAAACCTCGTTTGAAAGGTAAAATTGTTGCAAAATGATATGACATTACAACTTAGCATTATAAAGACTATAGAGGAGTGGGTGTGAAGTTAAGATATTTTGGTTTGCGAGTTTTAAAGTCTTTAATTAACTAATATACCATCAAAGCAATAGGAATAACAATACCTCTCTAATGACAAGTATTGTCAGTTAGGTTAGTTCCTAAAGAAAAATCTTGATTTATTTTAAAGGTTTATATAACTCCATAAACTTCTAATTATAGAAGGGTTTTTGTCCTTAATAATTATTATTACTTAAGTTATCTCTTAGGTCTTGACAAATGCAAATAAAAAGCTTTGATAGGAATTATAAGAACTTATTCTTATAGTTCATATGATGAATAGTATATGTATATCTATTTATCTTGTGCAAAGATTTACAAAAAGGTAATATGAGATAACTGAATAAATACTCATGCAAATTGCTTGACATTTGTTCTTAATGTTCTTTAAACTAGAGAGGTTTTGGTAAAAGAAATTATGATAATATATATAATAGATCCCAAGGTGCACACATTCACTTGTATCAGTTATGTGTTTGTGAAAATAAGATAACTCCCTTCACTCCACTCTCTTGAAAGTTTACTAAGTAGACTGATAACTAAGAAGAAAAATGTTGCTGCTAGAGGTAAGGTATTCATGGAATTTACTTGCTACAAACTTTATAATTGCTATCTGCAGATAAAAACATCCTGGTTTTGTATACTGAGCATAACATGTTAAATAGCAAGTAGGTACAGTAAAGTAGGATCATTTATGACAACCAGACTTAAACTATGAGCTACAAATTAAATAGTATAAGTGAATGTTGCTAATGTAGATAAAAAAAAAAATAGCTATCTATCTTTGATTATCTTCTTTATCAAAAGGAGAACATGGAAAGCTTTATCTGTAGGAAGCTAATTAGTCTGGCTAACATGCTTTATATCCATATTTCTTTACTGAATGATTTGGTAACAGCATATGATTTTAGTACTTTAAAATATCTGGTAAGCAACAATCCCAAAACTTTACCTGAGTATCTGTAAGAGAAAGAGAACTGTTGCGTTAGCTTAGCAGCTAAGTAAGCCCAGTCTAACATAGCATATCCCCTTGCTGTTGCAAACAGAAAACACTCAGAAAAACTGACAAGAAACTCAGCTAGTTTTCTAAACAAAAGTAAAGTTCATACAGTTGCAAAATTATTAGCATTAACTAATCAATACTTAATGATTGCATTAACGTATATTTATGCTATTTATAAAAGTTTAATTTTTTTTGAAATTTTGGGGTTTTGACATCCTTCCTCTGTTCCAAATGGAGAGAGGGTTTAATTTATAAGGCTAAATGGATAGAGTAGGTTGAGGATTAGGAGGAGGGATCAAAGGGATCTTCCCTATAGGTTAGGAACATAAATCCACCTCACTTAAATGATAGGGATAGACCTCAACCTCATCCATCTTCAAGAAGGGTCTTGAAGCTCCATTTTTTTCCCCTCAAAACACCACCGACGCACTTTCCAAAAAGGGAAAAAGCACCGTAGGAACACCTAGCAGTGGGAGACAGAGCGATGACATTGATGCACCCAGCATGAAGGGAAAAAGTGCCTTCAGCGCACCTAGAATGACGGAAAATAGCACCGACCTTCCTAGAGAGGGAAAGAAGGCAGAAAAAATCTCAGCATCAATCCAGTTTAGCAGAGAGAAATTTGGGGATTAGGAAAAGGGTTAACACATGGATCAAGAGGACAAGATTTTGGTGTAACAGGGAAGTATGTGGAATACTTGAGAGCAAAAATGTCACAGCATAACCACAAGTGAATGAGGAAAACAAGGTGTTTTGGGAGAGCCCTTCATAATGTATTTATAGTATGGTCCTAGGGTTTTTTGACCCAAGGTGGTGACCCATGGTATTTTCTTGTGGTTTTCCGACCCTTTCCTTTTTTTATGCTTTTTGACCCTTTTTGGGAGAGATTGAGGGTAAACCATAGTAAATAATGATGTTTTGGACCATTTTTGGTGGAAATACAATTGTGAAGGTCAAAAGTAAGGGAGATATGTTAGAAATATGATGTATGTATATGTTTTAGACCATGTAGAGCTAGGTGTACACTTTTAATGTTAACATTGTCAGATTAACATAGTCATCCATTGCATAAGTGATATTGTATATATGATCCAAATATCCATCTTTTCCTTCATTGGTTACCTGCTCAACATATCTCTGAACTTCCATAGGATTAATTGTAGTGACCACTCGTAATTTTCCATCCTCAAATGTTAACATATTATTCTTCACATTTATAATGGCTTGATTGTCAATAGCCCAGTCAATCCCCAAATTTGTGGGATACAGATTTTTATGATCAACTATATCTATAACCACAAAGTCTGCACAGGTATGGATTCCTTCTATCTTAATAGGGACTTGTGTCATTCGACCAAAAGGAAAAACCTTTGACTTGTTGGATAAACTTAACTAAATCGGAGACCATACTATTCTAGGATTTCCCATACTTTCCCATGTCTACCTGGTGATAATGTTAACATCTAATCCCAAATCCAGAATGATATAATCTATGTCATAGTCACATATCTGGCCATTCATCCTTAGCTCGTGGCCAATTTTCAATCTTTTTCCAATGTGGTTAACTTTATGTTATTGCTGATTTTACCACACTTGGTGGATCACACTTTTATGGCCTTCCATGTCCCACTGTAGACTCCTTGGACCACCCTTGCTTGAATTATACTTTGATGTTCCAATAAATTCCCTAAAAAAACACTTGTTTATTGTTGTACGTGACTTTTAAGCTTATACCAGCGTGTATATGCATCTTGCTCCATTGTAGCCCGCATACATTGGGAAATGTGCATAATTTTTTTTGTTGTTGGAGTTTTCCTCAATGAGTCCCGAATAACTTGAATCTTGGCCTTCCATATGCCTAGAAATTCTCCAACTCGATCCTCCATTGTCCATTGGAGGGCTATATATTGAGCCTCTTGGATGCATTGAAGGAGGAGAACATTTGAGAGAAAGGAAAGTATAGTTCATTGTTTTCGCATATTGCTTATGCTTGAAACTGCATCCCTTTGTCCTTTTCAACACACATTCCTGCTCTTCCCAAGCTTTCCATTTCCTTGTAAGGTTTCCTTTAAGATGGAGGATTGAAGTGGTGGAGGCCCAGGTGGAGGATTCAGTTCTTTCGATGAGGTGCCAACAGAGTTTGTTACTATTATCTTTGTTTATCTTTAATAGAAATATCCATTTCTCATCCATTACATGTGTATGACTATGAATATTTTATCCATGGATGTAGTTATATTTGCTTATACATGATGGTTTTATACATATGCTAGAGTAGGTCTAACACTTTGACATATAACATGCTTATCTTGTTTACATATAACATGCTTATGAGCATGTTGGAAAATCTCAACGGGGATCTACGTCAATCGTCCGAAATAAGGTACGCTTCATATCCCTTAGTGTTAGAAGCATTGGTTTCTATTGCATATTGGAATGGATTGATTTTTAGTGTCTTTCAATCTGTCGTGGTCTACCCCAAGCCATAAGAAGTTTCTCTCTGTAACAGAATTGGCGACTCCGCTGGGGAGGTTCCTTGTTTTTTCTTTGGGGTTTGGGTGCAGGATGTGCTTGAATTGCTCTTTGTTTTCTGTGTCTTTGTGTCGGCTTGAGAAGTATGTTATCCTATTAGTGTCTTTTTGATGTAATTTGGGTCTTGGTTTATCATTTTATCCCATTTCTCTTTCTGTACACGGGTTTTTTTCTTAACAGCTGCGTATACACATGTGTTTTGTCCAAACAACCGCGTATACAAGTAGGTTTTGTCTGAACAATCATGTTTGCTTCTCTTTTTGAGTTTGAATTGTATGTTTAAGAGATGTTGGGTGCATTTTGATTGTTTTTTAGTCTTCTTGGATGCATTTGTGGTCTGTTAGCTGTCTCTATTTCTGATCAGAGACCTTTTGTTGACGGGCGTATTTGACTAAGCCCGCAACGGGGGAAGACAACCCAAACCAGGATCCTTAGATCAAGCTCCAAGCTATTTGGGGTGGTTGTTCCCGACATGTTTAAAGGCTCTGTTAGCCTGGAAATTTAAAAGTCTAAAAGTTAAAATTAATGCTACTGATGGTTATTCGGTCCTACACTTAGGATTACCAAGGTTAATTCGTGTTATATATTACAGGATGACAAACTGTTATATTCAACCTACTTAAAGCAATTAATTATAAACACAAGAATAGAAAGATACAAATTAACAGAGTTAATGTCCTACAAAGATGTATAATACACATAGTGTACAATAATTACAACAGAAATAATCTGAATATTGGTAATTCCTATAAAAGGATCTGATTCAAATAGATTTTTCAAATAGTATAATTAATAAAAACTTAAACGCATATTATCTTAATCTACACTCTATCCTGATCAAGAGCAATGGAAATTTAACCTGTAATCGATTTATGCTGATAAGAACACTGCATGCAAACATTTGATAATATTTAAAGGAATTTAAATATTAACAAAACCATACAGAAATAGTTTCATATTATATAACAACGATATCAATCATTAATTACAGAACATGACATACCAACAAGATCGAAAACAGTGACAGTCGATATTTGAAAATAATATTTGCACAATTCTTCAAAGAAGTGAGCACAAACATTTATAATAAAGAAAAACGAGTGACAAAACCGACAGATATTATAAATCATATGTAAAGTGTAAAAACTGTATATATGTATTAAACATCACCAGTCCAAATGCTGTAGCTACTGACAGTTAACTATCTCGAGTCACAGATAGATCGAACAGCGGTCTTGTCCTCCCTTCCCAAACTATCGACCCCTATTCCTATCAACTTTCAAACCTTAAATACATGTTTTTTTCAAAAATAAACATCCCTAAAAGCTCGAGATAGCCTAGATCGAATCCAACTAACTTTTCACTAAAAATGACAAGTGGAACATGTCATTTTTCAATACAAGTAAAACACCATGAAAAGATAACGATTCGATCCATGAAAATCGGAATTCCAACAATAAAAAAACACCTTGAAAGTCTAGTAATTGATCTGTTCCGATCGATGTGGAATGTCATCCAAAAACAACCATCAAAACATGGGCGTAAACAGCAACCATATCGCCTGCAGTAAATATAATAAAATCAAAACACAATATAAATCAGATATCAAATGCTATAAAATAACAGAAATAAAACATGTAATTACCTGTACAGAGATACCTTAATCGCAAACCCATCAAAACTTCCAAACTAGAAACTGACAGAAAATGACACTACAAATTTACGGGCGCATTGAACACTTGAATATTCACCCCACTTGAATGACTCGACGAGGGAGCCCTGAACTGCATGAGTGCAATCTGAGCGTTAAGCTCACGAACCTTTTCTTCATTCTTGTCATTTTCATCCTAAAGTTTGAGAACCCTCCTAATCAACTTATTCTTATGATTTCTCAATTGGAGGAGCCGTTGATCATTCGTATTAACTTTCTCCTTTAACATAGCATTTTCAGCCTTTATTAAATCCTGATTCACTGCCATCTCACCTACCCTATCCTCCATACTATGAATTTTATCCAACAGACGATTAATAAACAAAGGATGATCCATATCTGCAACACAATAAACACCAGGTGAATTTGCATACACAGGCTTTTCTTTAGTCGGAGCATTAACAAACGAATCCACTTGCACCTCTTTGTCGAGCACAGGAATATCCTTATCGATAACAGGAAGAGTCTCATTGACAGGATTCAAAAAAACTTCAGGCTGAATGACATTATCATCAATAGGCAAAGGGATATCAAATTCTTCCTCATCTAAAACAACAGTTTCCACCTGAAACTTGTCAATCACAGGGGTTTTGACAGAAGTAGTTTTCGCCATGCTCCTGGTGAATCTGCCAACTAATTTAGCCTTGGGATGATTTCGTCCACGATTGCCAATTTTATCAATACTGTTTTGGGGTGTGATTGGTGACAAAGGTGAAACTCTCCTCACGCACTTAGATCTTAACGGAGTGTCAGTGCTTTCAGCTGGATTGGCCATGGGAATTTTGCAGGGTTCAGGGCTCATACGGCCAGGACTTGACAGAGGTTTGTGCAGAGAAGGGACTAAGACTGAACTCAGATCTTTGTGTTTGCTGCAATCATCAGGGTTGTCAAACATGCAGTGACAAAACGAGGAAAAACCGTTGGACTCTACAAATTCCTCCCATGACCGACCCAACTTCAAAAACTCACTATCAATCAACATACGATCCAAACCATGATGAAAGAGGTTTTGACTGACGTGTTTAGGGCCTTTTTTAATCGCATTGGACATTTTGAACAGGCTATGCAAAAGATAATAAGGCAAATTTAACGGAAACCCTACAAAAACAGACATAAGCCGAAGGTGATATACATACGCTGACCATAACCGGCCTTCACAGGTCAAGTAACGGTGAATCAAATCAAGGACAGGACGCCATTCTTTCTTGAAATACTTACGGGCCACCCCAGTTCAAAAAGAGACTTCCTGAGTAGGGTTTTTAAGTAACTACCACCATTCTATTATATTCATCTTCTGGTATTTGAACCATCTCTGACCAGTCAAGGACAAACCTGTTGCGGCCGCTATTGACTGTTCATCAACCTGAAACCGAAGATCACCAACATCTACTTGAAAATCAACCAGGGAGAGAGAAAAAGACCCTAGTAACTTCAGGGTTCGAGTCAGAGAATTTCTTCAAGAACGGCATCCACCCTATATCCTCGACCTTTACTGCGAGCTCAGAGTCCGAATTTAACTAGGTCATTTCGCAGGATTCAACCCTTACTACAGGTGCCATCACTGGCTGAGTCCAGGTGCGTAACCGCACGCAAAATAGGTACCAGAGCTCATCAAGAGATGGAACACGAGATCGTGAGCACTTGGAATAAAGGATAAGCAAAACCAGGTGATGAACAGGATAAGCCATGCATAAACGTAGGCTATACCCCTGCGGGTTTGGCATGAACGAAGACATCGGCACTCGGAGTGGTAATCGATTGATGACACAAACGACGGTTGAAGACCGTAGAAAACTGATATTATCATGATTTACCCTGAATTGAATGATAGGAGCCCCTTCGTTGTACGTAGAACAAGTGTTCCATTGACAGGCATCCACGATGAGGGATACGTACCAAGACTTAAACGTGATAGACAGGTTAAGTACCAGCGTCATGATAGCATACTGGCTTCGCAATAGGTGAATCAGGATATAGGCTGTGACATAAATCAACCTGAAGATAACCATAATACATGCACCCCTACCATGGATTTGACCTACCTTTTAAAGGTGGCGGATAAATAATCATAATTACAAACCATTAAATCAAGAATCGACTTTGCAAAACATACCATATAATAATGATCGGCATAGATATTCGTGGTAATGTCAACCATGGTTTGAGAACTTAGGATATGTCGGAAATGGTTTGTAACACATTTGGGCTTACGTACTCTAGGTTTTGACCAAAGTCACCACGAACCAACCATTGATAATATTTCAACCCTAGTAATCATTATAATAACAAAATCAACAAAATCAATTCGTAATGTTTTGGATTAATTTCTAGATTAGGATAAGACGAAGGATATAGAAATCATTAATATTTATCCTTAATTGCAAACCCAAAAACAAATAATAACTGATTAGTGATGATTTTGTTAAATATTCTATAGTTGTAAAGGTTGCTTTAAAAACAACAAATTTCCCCAATTCAGTAGCTGACAAAATGGCATTGTTTCAGTAGCTATAATTCTTCTTTATTTTTCACTGAGAAATTTGAACATTTCATCAAACAAAATAGGATTTTGTTAGATGAAATAATGTTTTTTAAAGGCTGTTGAGCCAGGGCACAACAGATGGCGACAAGCTGGGAGGAACAGTTATCTCTGCCTCTTAACCTGAAATCATGCACATAAAGAAATTAAATCCTTAATCCAAGCCATTATACAAAGATCACTGTTTTAACATTTCAAAGAAATTCAAGTATTTCACAGTTCTAAAACTTACCAGAAAATTACAGTTTCAGTGATTTGTTTGATAAAATCAGGTCTCCAACAGAAATTAGTCCTTAAAGAGTAAGACAATAAATGGCTTAGTTTTAAGGATAAAATATCAATACCACAAGCATGGCCCTACTGCCAGCAGGCGTTCATAGCCTCGACAGGGTTGCTTCGAAACCCTCAGAAAGCCAGTATCCTATCTGCTAGTTATACATGTACAATTCTGGTTGGGAGAAACTGTTACCACTATTTTCTTTTAATTTTATTCCTCATGAAGGCCATGGTTCAGGCTTGGTAACCAGATAGTAACCATGTCAGTCACCAGTCTGCATTACAGTAAAATGAATCGGCTCGTGATGAGACCTTTCACCCCTCATATTTTTCCGTCCAAGGGTCATTGCCTAGGCTTGGTGACCGGAGATGACAATGTTACTGGAAGCAAACCTATGATCCTGAGCAGATCAGCTCGTGATGAGACTTTCTGTCCTTCATATTTTTGCATATGTTCAAGGCCCTCCTTGTCCAGAACTTAATTATTATTAATCTCAAATGAGATTATCTTAGCAGATAGGGAGGCGAATCTGATCCTCTTTACGAGAACGGATGGCGTAAAAGATTTAAATAGATAACTTCACCAAGTACCATCCCAATCCCTTTGGGCAAATCTTTGTAGAGATTGATATACTTAATTAATATTTAACATGGTTTGAGCTTTTCTGGTAAAATCTAGAACGATGAAAACACCATTCTCTGTTCAAGAAGCAAAACAGAATGACATTTTCCAGGATAATAATGTCTTCGTGCACAACTTACAGATAAATAACAGAACTTAAAATGAGCCATCAGTTCGAGGTTTGATGAATTCACCAGGCCCATAACACACAAACAAAACAACAAATAAATCAAAAGAGAAACGAAATAAAATGCATCAAGCAAACACACCACACAGGTATATACAGGATGATCCCTTGAGGAGGATCAGGAAAAATATCTCTTAATTAGGTGACCATTTACTGGAAGGTTGTCAATGTCTTCTTCCAGTGTTTGTAACTTGAAAGTGCTAGGACCAAGTTTTTCTGTAATAATAAATGGTCCTAGCCACAGGCATTGGAACTTCGTATATTTTCCTTTGTCTTCGTGTTCCTTGTCCCATCTCAGGACTAGGTCACCTACTTCCAAATCCCGACTGACTGACTTTTTGAGGTCAAACCAATGCTTAACAGTCTGCTGTTGTTTCTCAAATTTTTCTCTAGCCAACTCCCTATCTTCCTCCAGTTTCTGCAAGGTGTTAATTCGATGCTCCATGGCAGAACATGGTACCTCCTGTACTGACTGGGCAAGCTGTAAGGAGGGTAAGAACAAATGAGGGGGTAAGATGGCTTCTTTACCATACACCAGGAAAAAGGGAGAGTTTCCTATAGCAGCTTTGGAAGTTACCCTGTTAGCACACAGGGCGTTTGATAAAGCAGTGTGTCAGTTCCTATGATGATCAGCTACCGTGCGTTTCGGAATCTTGATCAGGTTTTTGTTGGAAGACTCGGCTAATCCGTTACCCTGAGGATAATAATTGGCTGAATATTTCAACTTAATGCCTCTTTCCAATGCATACTCAGTTAATTTTACAGAAGAAAAATAAGTTGCATTGTCAAAAATCAGAGATTCAAGAACACCGAACCTAGTGATAATAAAAGAATCAAGGAAAGATATCACCTGTTCCGAGTTGACTACTCGTAAGGGAATGGCTTCAACCCATCTAGTGAAGTAGTTTGTGGATGTCAGGATATATTTATGCTGCTGAGAAGATGGCAGTGTGATCGGGCCAACAATGTCCAGACCCCGTTGCTGAAATGGGACTTCGATTATGACCGGCTGAAGTGGTAATGCTGCCTTTTTCAGTCTGCCCCCTGTTCTCTGGCTCTCTTGACACTTCCTGGAAAAAGCATATGCATCTTTGAACAACGTGGGCCAATAGTAACCAGCTTTAAGTATCTTATGTGCGGTGGTTTCTCCGCTAAAGTGTCCTTCGGCTGGTCCTACATGTAATTGAGATAACACATTATCAGCCTCACTTCTTTCCAGACAACGAAGGAGGACTCCTTCGAAATTATTTCTAAAGAAAATGTTATCAATAAGTTGGTAAGGAGCAGATCTCAATCTCAAATCTCTTTTATTACGTGGGTCCAAATGTTTAGGTGCATTCCCATGCAATAAAAAGAACTTAATATCATTATACCAAGAGTCGAAAGGAGTAGAGATCGGAAAAACTTCCCTTTCAAACAAAGCAGGTTCACTAAAGAAGTGCACATCAGATTCAGAACTGTCAGCCGACTCAGCTGCTAGCTTTCACAGTCCTTGTCCTCTGACAATCTTTAATGGTTTTATCTCCAGGTCATGCTCCTGAAGTGATGTGACCCAGTGTGCTCTTTTTTCACGAAGATGCTTTTGTACAAAGCGATTTCTTACTGCAGAATATGGTACAATGACTTTAGTGTGGGACTTCAGTAAGTAAGGCCTGAAATGTTTGACAGATTTGAAAACAGCGAACGCCTATTTATCTACTTCCGGATAGTTCAATTCTGCACCATTCAAACCAGAGCTCGTAAAAGCAATAAGAGCTTCGTTATTTTCCTGGTTTTTCTGTGTTAGAACAGCAGCATACGAAGAATCAGAAGCAAACGTATACAAAATGAAAAGTTTGGAAAAATCTGGGCTAGTCAGAGTAGGAGCTTCAGCAATAGCTTTTAAGATTTCATGAAAAGATTGTTTCTCATCAGTAGACCATTTAAAATCAGCATCTTTTCTAATCATTTTCTGAAGCGGCCTAACAATTTCAGTAAACCCAGGAATGAATCTAGAAACAAAATTGATCTTCCCAAGAAAATACTGCATGGACTTCTTCGAATGAGGCATGGAAATCTAGGATATAGCATGGGTACGTTCTGGGTCAATATTAATGCCTTGTTTAGACACTACAAAACCCAGTAACTTACCTTCGGTTACCCCAAAAACTGATTTCTTTGGATTTAGCGAAATTCCATATTTCCTGCAGCGCTCAAAGACTTTCCTGAGATGGCTTAAATGATCAGTTCTGTCTTTTGAGAAGATAGTAACATCATCAAGATAAATGACAACAAACTTACCAATCAGACCTCTAAATGCAATGTCCATTTCCCTTTGGAACGTTGCCCCGGCATTAATCAGACCAAATGGCATTTTTCTATAGGTGTAGGTTCCCCAAGGAGTTCTAAAAGTTGTTTTCAATTGGTTTGATTTGGATACCAACACCTGGTTGTATCCTGAAAAACCATCTAGCAATGAAAACATTTCAGATACGGAGACCTGCTGTAAATTTTTTTCCATTGTAGGGACAGGATAATTGTCTTTTTCCGAAACCCTATTCAGATTTCGGAAATCGACGCACAGTCTGATATCACCATTCTTCTTTCTTATGGGGACAAGGTTTGCTACCCATTGGGCATGTCTTACTAGGAAAATTATTCTAGCTGCAAGGAGTTTATTCAATTATGTCTTAACGGCTGGTTCTAGGCTAGGATGCATTTTCCTCAACTTCTGTTGAAAAGGTTTAGCCTCTTGTTTCATGGGTATGGCATGTTGCATTATATTTGGATCAAATGTTTTTAGGTCATCATACATCCATGCAAATATGTCTTTGAACTCGTTGAAGAGTTTGATGAAGGCTGTTTTTCCTGAGCAGTACATGTACTGCCTAGATTAACACATTGGGGGTTAGCTTTAGTACCTAGATTTACAATTTCAGATTGCATGACAGAACTGTTAGTTTTACAGTTCCTCGCAGCTTTGAATTTATCCTTTAAATCATAAAATTTTTCCAGTTTGATCACAGATCTGGGAAGAGTGCTGACCTGATCGAGATATTCCTTAACTGAACAAGGCTTATGGATTACCGCAAAATTATATAGGTCTTCGTCATGGGTCCTTTCGTCGATGACCGCATCCTTGAAAGTGTCCTTCATTGTTAGAAAAGCAATCAGCTGCTGATCATCGTCGAAAACTCTCCAATTGATTATGTTGTCAGGTATAGATGGCCTGAAGAGCAATTCAACCGAGAATGGATCAGCAAGAATTTCTTCAGAAGGAATTAATCTAGAAGCCACATTAGCTAACAAATCAGCCTCTTGATTTAAATAATGAGGGATGGAACTTATATTAAATGCTTCAAATGCTGATAGTAAATTCCATACCTTGGCCTGATAATTTCTCAGGTGTCCAGCTATGCAGTGTATTGTATTACGTACCTGACGAACAATAATCTCAAAATCTCCTAATACTACCAAGGCTTTGGCTTCCAATTCAATCGCTTTCTTCAGCCCTTGAATGAGGGATTCGTATTCAGTGATGTTATTAGTGCAATCGAATTCTAACCTGCAAGCAATGAAGTACCTTTTCTCGTAAGGATCAATCAGTAAGCATCCTGCAGCAGCTCCTTTTTTTGACTTAGAACCGTCAAAGAAAAGAGACCAAATATTGTTGTTGAGATCTAAATGTGATGTATCTGGGACTGTAATTTCAGATGGTACTTGTGTAAAATGGCAAATTTCGGACTGCTGATTTGAATCTGGAATTTCTGAAATTTCAGCTTTGCGGTTCCCAAAAAATGAGTCAGCCATGTAGTTACCCATTATGGTGTCCGTAAACAAAGCTGGTTCATTTGAATCATCAATTTCAATGACGGTATGCTTCATATATCGTTCTCGATCGATTCGGATCTTATTTGGGAGACCATTATGAGATATCCATAAGTGCGACCAGTCTGTGGCAAAATATCCATCAAGTTTTTGTGACCAATCCCTGCTAAGAAACAAACCATATGCTTCAGGGATGTCAGCAACAATAATATCGATGATAAAGTGAACTTGAGGATTCGAAGCCAACCTTATCAGCAACTGCTTCAACTTACCTATTACTTTTACATTTGAACGATCAAGCTGTACAATACTTGTATCACACGGTTTAGGGACAGCATTAAGTTTTTTACATACAGAGTAAGGCATCACATTCTTGGAGGCCCCTGAGTCTATCATACAGTTATGCACTTTACGATTAAATATTTCAAATGTAAGTAAAAATGGCGGAGTTGAAGAATCAGACTTCTTGCCTATGGATGATGCATTAACTGAAGCCTTTTTTGAGTTATCCTTATTAATGGCAGAATTATTTTGATTGGAAGGAGTCTTACCAGATTTGCTTGGGCAAACCCCTTGCACCATTTTATCTCGAATCACAGGCATCTTTATGAGTTCATATAGGGAGATATTGGCTCTGCTTTTCTTTAAATCTTCGATCAAGTCATATTCTAACTCCAGGGAATGTGCAGATTTACTATTTGCAGACTGATCTTTATCTTTGACGGCTGAACTATTATCTTTAACAGTTGTAGCAGGTTCACCTGGGGGCTGGTATTTTTTACTTCTGGTGTTGTACTGCTGCTGATTTTTATTGACAACAGCCACATCTTTGTCATCAGTTAATTCTGAGGTGTCCCAGAAATGACTGATGACATGGGGTGGTTTATCGTCATTGCCATCATCTGTTTTTTGGTTATCTTGAGAAATCTATCCGGAAGACTGAGTTTCATTTTCAGTAGATGTTTCTAGATCTGAAAATATTGATTTGAGGAAGCTATTAAGTTCCTCAATGCTGTTAGCTTCAGAGGGTGGAGTTTGTTTCGCAGCTGAATTTTAAAAAGGTTTTCTGAAAAACTGTTTAGGTGGTTCTTTGTTTGTGGTATTTTCAGAAGTACCCTTTTTTAAGTCTATGATTTCATTAGACAGTTTTTTAATGACCCTTTGTAAACTGTCAAGATATAAGGCATCTTGGCCCGTTTTGTCAGAGCCTTTGGCAGGACTGTCAATCTTCTTCCGAGAAGAAGATGCTGAATCATTATCTACTCCTGGATTTGCCTTTGTGGCATTCGCATCCTTTTCAACTTTAATTGCTTCTTCAAAGTTTTCAGCTTGGGTAAGTTTGGATTTTTGCCTGACAAACATGGATATTTTTTCCGGTAAGGCTGAAGCGTAAAATTCAACAGTAACATCCTCAGTCGGCCTTGAGGTAGCAGGAATCCTTTTTCTTAAAGTTAGAAAACGCTGGTTAAAATCTTTAACCTTTTCTTTGGGTTCCATGCGAATTCTAGACAATTCTGAGACTAAAATAGCAGGAGTCTTGTCATCTCCAAACTTGTTTGTAAATGCAAGATCGAATTCATTCCAGCTAGTAATGGAACCAGCTGTAAGTGAAAAATACCATGTGGAAGCTTTTCCTTCAAATGTATAAGGAAAAATCCGACAGACCACATCTTCATGTTCAACATCAAGGAGTCGAACTGCCAACATAAACTTCTTGACATGATCTTCCGCTGGCTCTTTCGACTCAGGGTTGAACTTAGGCAGTAATTTCTCAGGGTGTTTAGGTAAAGGGTGTTGAACGCCGGGGATGGCCACTGCATCCTGAGCTAGCCATGGCATATTAGGATTGGGGTTTGGAGGATTTGCACCTGCCATGTTTCTTGGAGTTGGAGGCGGTGATGGTGGTGTTTGTAAAACACGAGGAGGCGATCGAGGCGGGGATGGTGGTTGTCCAGTCCCTCCTGAAGCAGGTGGTCCTGAAGAAGAGGAAGGCTGGTTGGTGCCTGTAAGATATTTTTGTATGTGAGGATCGGGATGGGCACATAAAGGCTGTAATTGTTCTCCCAAAACAGATTCAGGATGACGAGTACGAGGACGTGTAATCTGCGAAGAGGTAATTCAGTGGGCTGGCGCCCGGTGAGATTCGGATAAGCCCTAGTTAAAATTCTACGAGATTCGTTTATGGCTTGCTCGTACTGGTCTATTTATTAAGGTAAGTGAATACCGGGAGAGTTGAACTGAGAGATCAAATTCTGAACAGAGTCACTCACTGGGGTTTCATTCGCTCGTGATGAACGGTGAGAGCCTGGTTGTGCAGTTGATTGTATTTGAGGGGTGATAGGCTGATTAACTTTGTTTACGGGATTGTTTTCATCAGCCATTTGCCTAGGCTGGCCCTCCTTCTAGCGCCATTGTTGATGGGCGTATTTGACTAAGCCCGCAACGAGGGAAGACAACCCAGACCAGGATCCTTAGATCAGGCTCCAAGTTGTTTGGGGTGGTTGTTCCCGACAGGTTTAAAGGCTCTGTTAGCCTGGAAATTTAAAAGTCTAAAAGTTAAAATTAATGCTACTGATGGTTATTTGGTCCTACACTTAGGATTACCAAGGTTAATTCGTGTTATATATTACAGTATGACAAAATGTTATATTTAACCTACTTAAAGCAGTTAATTATAAACACAAGAATAGAAAGATACAAATTAACAGAGTTAATGTCCTACAAAGATGTATAATACACACAGTGTACAATAATTACAACAGAAATAATATGAATATTGGTAATTCCTATAAAAGGATCTGATTCAAATAGATTTTTCAAATAGTATAATTAATAAAAACTTAAACGCATATTATCTTAATCTACACTCTATCCTGATCAGGAGCAATGGAAATTTAACCTGTAATCGATTTATGCTGATAAGAACACTGCATGCAAACATTTGATAATATTTAAAGGAATTTAAATATTAACAAAACCATACAGAAATATTTCCATATTATATAACAACGATATCAATCATTAATTACAGAACATGACATACCAACAAGATCGAAAACAGTGACAGTCGATATTTGAAAATAGTATTTGCACAATTCTTCAAAGAAATGAGCACAAACATTTATAATAAAGAAAAACGAGTGACAAAACCGACAGATATTACAAATCATATGTAAAGTGTAAAAACAGTATATATGTATTAAACATCACCAGTCCAAACGCTGTAGCTACTGACAGTTAACTATCTCGAGTCACAGATAGATCGAACAGCGGTCTTTTCCTCCTTTCCCAAACTATCGACCCCTATTCCTATCAACTTTGAAACCTTAAATACATGTTTTTTTCAAAAATAAACATCCCTAAAAGTTCGAGATAGCCTAGATCGAATCCAACTAACTTTTCACTAAAAATGACAAGTGGAACATGTCATTTTTCAATACAAGTAAAACACCATGAAAAGATAACGATTCGATCCATGAAAATCGGAATTCCAACAATAAAACAACACCTTGAAAGTCTGGTAATTGATCTGTTTTGATCGATGTGGAATGTCATCCAAAAACAACCATCAAAACGTGGGCGTAAACAGCAACCATATCGCTTGCAGTAAATATAATAAAATCAAAACACAATATAAATCAGATATCAAATGCTATAAAATAACAGAAATAAAACATGTAATTACCTGTACAGAGATACCTTAATCACAAACCCATCAAAACTTCCAAACTAGAAACTGACAACAAAAGACACTACAAATTTACGAGCGCATTGAACACTTGAATATTCACCCCACTTGAATGACTCGGCGAGGGAGCCCTGAACTGCATGAGTGCAATCTGAGTGTTAAGCTCACGAACCTTTTCTTCATTCTTGTCATTTTCATCCTGAAGTTTGAGAAGCCTCCTAATCAACTTATTCTTATGATTTCTCAATCAGAGGAGCTGTTGATCATTCGCATTAACTTTCTCCTTTAACATAGCATTTTCAGCCTTTATTAAATCCCGATTCACTGCCATCTCACCTACCCTATCCTCCATACTACGAATTTTATCCAACAGATGATTAATAAACAAAGGATGAGCCATATCTGCAACACAATAAACATCAGGTGAATTTGCGTACACAGGCTTTTCTTTAGTCGGAGCATTAACAAACGAATCCACTTGCACCTCTTTGTCAAGCACAGGAATATCCTTATCAATAACAGGAAGAGTCTCATTGACAGGATTCGAAACAACTTCAGGCTGAACGACATTATCATCAATAGGCGAAGGGATATCAAATTCTTCCTCATCTAAAACAACAGTTTCCACCTGAACCTTGTCAATCACAGGGGTTTTGACAGAAGTAGTTTTCGTCATGCTCCTGGTGAATCTGCCAACTAATTTAGCCTTGGGATGATTTCGTCCACGATTGCCAATTTTATCAATATTGTTTTGGGGTGTGATTGGTGACAAAGGTGAAACTCTCCTCACGCGCTTAGATCTTAACAGAGTGTCAGCGCTTTCGGCTGGATTGGCCATGGGAATTTTGCAGGGTTCAGGGCTCATACGGCCAGGACTTGACAGAGGTTTGCACAGAGAAGGGACTGAGACTAAACTCGGATCTTTGTGTTTGCTGCAATCATCAGGGTTGTCAAACATGCAGTGACAAAACGAGGAAAAACCGTTGGACTCTACAAATTCCTCCCATGACTGACCCAACTTCAACAACTCACTATCAATCAACATAGGAACCAAACCATGATGAAAGAGGCTATGACTGACATGTTTAGGGCCTTTTTTAATCGCATTGGACATTTTGAACAGGCTATGCAAAAGATAATAAGGAAAATTTAACGGAAACCCTATAAAAACAGACATAAGCCGGAGGTGATATACATACGCTGACGATAACCGGCCTTCACAGGTCAAGTAACGGTGAATCAAATCAAGGAAAGGACGCCATTATTTCTTGAAATACTTACGGGCCACCCCAGTTCGAAAAGAGACTTCCTGAGCAGGGTTTTTAAGTAACTACCGCCATTCTTTTATATTCATCTTCTGGTATTTGAACCATATCTGACCAGTCACGGACAAACCTGTTGCGGCCGCTATTGACCGTTCATCAACCCGAAACCGAAGATCACCAACTTCTGCTTGAAAATCAACCAGGGAGAGAGAAAAAACCCTAGTAACTTCAGTGTTCGAGTCAGAGAATTTCTTCAAGAACGGCATCCACCCTATATCCTCGACCTTTACTGCGATCTCAGAGTCCGAATTTAACAAGGTCATTTCACAGGGTTCAACCCTTACTACAGGTGCCACACTGGCTGAGTCCAGGTGCATAACCGCACGCAAAATAGGTACCAGAGCTCGTCAAGAGACAGAACACGATATCGAGAGCACTTGGAATAAAGGCTAAGCAAAACCAGGTGATGAACAGGATAAGCCATGCATAAACGCAGGCTATACCCCTGCGGGTTTGGCATGAACGAAGACATCGGCACTCGGAGTGGTAATCGATTGATGACACAAACGGTGGTCGAAGACCCTAGACAACTGATATTATCATGATTTACCCTGAATTGAATGATAGGAGGCCCTTCGCTGTACGTAGAACAAGTGTTCCATTGACAGGCATCCACGACGAGGGATACATACCAAGACTTAAACGTGATAGACAGGTCAAGTACCAGCGTCATGATAGTATACTGGCTTCATAATAGGTGAATCAGGATAGAGACTGTGACATAAATCAACCCGACGATAACCATAATACATGCACCCCTACCATGGATTCGACCTACCTTTTAAAGGTGGCGGATAAATAATCATAATTACAAACCATTAAATCAAGAATCGACTTTGCAAACCATACCATATAATAATGATCGGCATAGATATTCGTGGTAATGTCGACCATGGTTTGAGAACTTAGGATATGTCGGAAATGGTTTGTAACACATTTGGGCTTACGTACTCTAGGTTTTGACCAAAGTCACCATGAACCAACCATTGATAATATTTCAACCCTAGTAATCATTATAATAACAAAATCAACAAAATCAATTCGTAATGTTTTGGATTAATTTCTAGATTAGGATAAGACGAGGGATATATAAATCATTAATATTTATCCTTAATTGCAAACCCAAAAACAAATAATAACTGATTAGTGATGATTTTGTTAAATATTCTATAGTTGTAAAGGTTGCTTTAAAAACAACGAATTTCCCCAATTCAGTAGCTGACAAAATGGCATTGTTTCAGTAGTTGTAATTCTTCTTTATTTTGCATTGAGAAATTCGAACATTTCATCAAACAAAATAGGATTTTGTTAGATGAAATAGTGTTTTTTAAAGGCTGTTGAGCTAGGGCACAACAGATGGCGACAAGCTGGGCGGAACAGTTATCTCTGCCTCTTAACCTGAAATCATGCACATAAAGAAATTAAATCCTTAATCTAAGCCATTATACAAAGATCACTGTTTTAACATTTCAAAGAAATTCAAGTATTTCACAGTTCTAAAACTTACCAGAAAATTACAGTTTCAGTGATTTGTTTGATAAAATCGGGTCTCCAACAGAAATTAGTCCTTAAAGAGTAAGACAGTAAATGGCTTAGTTTTAAGGATAAAATCTCAATACCACAAGCATGGCCCTGCTGCCAGCAGGCGTTCATAGCCTCGACAGGGTTGCTTCGAAACCCTCAGAAAGCCAGTATCCTATCTGTAGTTATACATGTACAATTCTGGTTGGGAGAAACTGTTACCACTATTTTCTTTTAATTTTATTCCTCATGATGGCCATGGTCAGGCTTGGTAACCAGATAGTAACCATGTCAGTCACCAGTCTGCATTACAGTAAAATGAACCGGCTCGTGATGAGACCTTTCACCCCTCAGACTTTTTCGTCCAAGGGTCATTGCCCAGGCTTGGTGACCAGAGACGAAAATATTACTGGAAGCAAACCTATGATCCTGAGCAGATCAGCTCGTGATGAGACTTTCTTTCCTTCATATTTTTGCATATGTTCAAGACCCTCCTTGTCCAGAACTTAATTATTATTAATCTCAAATGAGATTATCTTAGCAGATAGGGAGGCGAATCTGATCCTCTTTACGAGAACGGATGGCGTAAAAGATTTAAATAGATAACTTCACCAAGTACCGTCCCAATCCCTTTGGGAAAATATTTGTAGAGACTGATATACTTAATTAATATTTAACATGGTTTGAGCTTTTCTGGTAAAATCTAGAACGATGAAAACACCATTCTCTGTTCAAGAAGCAAAACAGAATGACATTTTCTAGGATAATAATGTCTTCGTGCACAACTTACAGATAAATAACAGAACTTAAAATGAGCCATCAGTTCGGGGTTTGATGAATTTACCAGGCCCATAACACACAAACAAAACAGCAAATAAATCAAAAGAGAAACGAAATAAAATGCATCAAGCAAACACACCACACAGGTATATACAGGATGATCCCTTGAGGAGGATCAGCAAAAATATCTCTTAATTAGGTGACCATTTACTGGAAGGTTGTCAATGTCTCCTTCCAGTGTTTGTAACCTGAAAGTGCTAGGACCAAGTTTTTCTGTAATAATAAATGGTCCTAGCCACAGGCATTGGAACTACGTATGTTTTCCTTTGTCTTCGTGTTCCTTGTCCCATCTCAGGACTAGGTCACCTACTTCCAAATCCCGACTGACTGACTTTTTGAGGTCAAACCAACGCTTAACAATCTGCTGGTGTTTCTCAAATTTTTCTCTAGCCAACTCCCTATCTTCCTCCAGTTTCTGCAAGGTGTTAATTCGATGCTCCATGGCAGAACATGGTACCTCCTGTCCTGACTGGGCAAGATGTAAGGAGGGTAAGAACAAATGACGGGGTAAGATGGCTTATTTACCATACACCGGGAAAAAGGGAGAGTTTCCTATAGCAGCTTTGGGAGTTACCCTGTCAGCCCACAGGGCGTTTGATAAAGCAGTGTGCCAGTTCCTATGATGATCAGCTACCATGTGTTTCAGAATCTTGATCAGGTTTTTGTTGGAAGACTCGGCTAATCCATTACCCTAAGGATAATAATTGGCTGAGTATTTCAACTTAATGCCTCTTTCCAATGCATACTCAGTTAATTTTACAGAAGAAAAATAAGTTGCATTGTCAAAAATCAGAGATTCAGGAACACCGAACCTAGTGATAATAAAAGAATCAAGGAAAGATATCACCTGTTCCGAGTTGACTACTCGTAAGGGCATGGCTTCAACCCATCTAGTGAAGTAGTCTGTAGCTGTCAAGATATATTTATGCTGCTGAGAAGATGCCGGTGTGATCGGGCCAACAATGTCCAGACCCCATTGCTGAAATGGGACTTCGATTATGACCGGCTGAAGTGGTAATGCTGCCTTTTTCAGTCTACCCCCTGTTCTCTGGCACTCTTGACACTTCCTGGCAAAAGCATATGCGTCTTTGAACAACATGGGCCAATAGTAACCAGATTTAAGTATCTTATGTGTGGTGGTTTCTCCGCTAAAGTGTCCTCTGGCTGGTCCTGCATGTAATTGAGATAACACATTATCAGCCTCACTTCTTTCCAGACAACGAAGGAGGACTCCTTCGAAATTATTTCTAAACAAAATGTTATCAATAAGCTGATAAAAAGAAGATCTCAATCTCAAAGCTCTTTTATTACGTGGTTCCAAATGTTCAGGTGCATTCCCATGCAATGAAAAGAACTTAATATCATTATACCAAGAGTCGGAAGGAGTAGAGATTGGAAAAACTTCCCTTTCAAACAAAGCAGGTTCACTAAAGAAGTGCAGATCAGATTCAGAACTGTCAGCCGACCCAGCTGCTAGCTTGCAGAGTCCTTGTCCTCTGACAATCTTTAATGGTTTTATCTCCATGTCATACTCCTAAAGTGCTGTGACCCAGTGTGCTCTTTTTTCACGAAGATCCTTTTGTACCAAGCGATTTCTTACTGCAGAATATGGTACAATGACTTTAGTGTGGGACTTCAGTAAGTAAGGCCTGAAATGTTTGACAGATTTGAAAACAGCGAATGCCTGTTTATCTACTTCCAGATAGTTCAATTCTGCACCATTCAAACCAGAGCTTGTAAAAGCAATAGGAGCTTCATTATTTTCCTGGTTTTTCTGTGTCAGAACAGCAGCATACAAAGAATCAGAAGCAAACGTATACAAAATGAAAGGTTTGGAAAAATATGGGCTAGTCAGAGTAGGAGCTTCAGCAATAGCTTTTAAGATGTCATGAAAAGATTGTTTCTCATCAGTAGACCATTTAAAATCAGCATCTTTTCTAATCATTTTCTGAAGCGGCGTAACAATTTCAGTAAACCAAGGAATGAATCTAGAAACAAAATTGATCTTCCCAAGAAAAGACTGCATGGAATTCTTCAAATGAGGCATGGAAATATGGGATATAGCATGGGTACGTTCTGGGTCAATATTAATGCCTTGTTTAGACACTACAAAACCCAGTAACTTACCTTCGGTTACCTCAAAAACTGATTTGTTTGGATTTAGCGAAATTCCATATTTCCTGCAGCGCTCAAATACTTTCCTGAGATGGCTTAAATGATAAGATCTCTCTTTTGAGAAGACAGTAACATCATCAAGATAAATGACAACAAACTTACCAATCAGACCTCTAAATGCAATGTCCATTTCCCTTTGGAACGTTGCCCTGGCATTAATTAGACCAAATGGCATTTTTCTATAAGTTTAGGTTCCCCAAGGAGTTCTAAAAGTTGTTTTCAATTGGTCTGCTTTGGATACCAACACTTGGTTGTATCCTGAAAAACCATCTAGCAATGTAAAAATTTTTCCATTGGAGGGACAAGATAATTGTCTTTTTCCGAAACCCTATTCAGATTTCGGAAATCGACGCACAGTCTGATATCACCATTCTTCTTTCTTATGGGGACAAGGTTTGCTACCCATTGGGCATGTCTTACTGGGAAAATTATTCTAGCTGCAAGGAGTTTATTCAATTCTGTCTTAACGGCTGGTTCTAGGCTAGGATGCATTTTCCTCAACTTCTGTTGAAAAGGTGTAGCCTCTTGTTTCATCGGTATGACGTGTTGCATTATATTTGGATCAAATGTTTTTAGGTCATCATACATCCATGCAAATATGTCTTTGAACTCATTGAAGAGTTTAATGAAGGCTGTTTTTCCTGAGCAGTACATGTACTGCCCAGATTAACACATTGGGGGTTAGCTTCAGTACCTAGATTTACAATTTCAGATTGCATGACAGAACTGTTAGTTTTACAGTTCCTCACAGCTTTGAATTTATCCTTTAAATCATAAAATTTTTCCAGTTTGATCACAGATCTGGGAAGAGTGCTGACCTGATCGAGAGATTCCTTAACTGAACAAGGCTTATGGATTACCGCAAAATTATACAGGTCTTTGTCATGGTTCCTTTCGTCGATGACCACATCCTTGAAAGTGTCCTTCATTGTTAGAAAAGCAATCAGCTGCTGATCATCGTCGAAAACTCTCCAATTGATTATGTTGTCAGGTATAGATGGCCTGAAGAGCAAATCAACCGAGAATGCATCAGCAAGAATTTCTTCAGAAGGAATTAATCTAGAAGCCACATTAGCTAACAAATCAGCCTCTTGATTTAAATAACGAGGGATGGAACTTATATTAAATGCTTCAAATGCTGATAGTAAATTCCATACCTCAGCCTGATAATTTCTCAGGTGTCCAGCTATGCAGTGTATTGTATTACGTACCTGACGAACAATAATCTCAGAATCTCCTAAGAATACCAAGGCTTTGGCTTCCAAGTCAATCGCTTTCTTCATCCCTTGAATGAGGGCTTCGTATTCAGTGATGTTATTAGTGCAATCGAATTCTAACCTGCAAGCAATGAAGTACCTTTTCCCGTAAGGATCAATCGGTAAGCATCTGGCACCAGCTCCTTCTTTTGACTTAGAACCGTCAAAGTAAAGAGACCAAAGACCGTTGTTGAGATCTAAATGTGATGTATCTGGGACTGGAATTTCAGGTGGTACTTGTGTAAAATGGCAAATTTCGGACTGCTGATTTGAATCTGGAATTTCTGAAATTTCAGCTTTGAGGTTCCCAAAAAATGAGTCAGCCATGTAGTTACCCATTATGGTGTCCGTAAACAAAACTGGTTCATTTGAATCATCAATTTCAATGACGGTATGCTTCATATACCGTTCCCGATCGATTCGGATCTTATTTGGGCGACCATTATGAGATATCCACAAGTGCGACCAGTCTGTGGCAAAATATCCATCGAGTTTTTGTGACCAATCCCTGCTAAGAAACAAACCATATGCTTCAGGGATGTCAACAACAATAATATCGATGATAAAGTGAACTTGAGGATTCGAAGCCAACCTTATCAGCACCTGCTTTAACTTACCTATTACTTTTACATTTGAATGATCAAGTTGTACAATACTTGTATCACACGGTTTAGGGACAACATTAAGTTTTTTACATACAGAGTAAGGCATCACATTCTTGGAGGCCCCTGAGTCTATCATACAGTTATGCAGTTTACGATTAAATATTTCAAATGTAAGTAAAAAGGGAGGAGTTGAAGAATCAGACTTCTTGCCTATGGATGATGCATTAACTGAAGCCTTTTTTGAGTTATCCTTATTAATAGCAGAATTATTTTGATTGGAAGGAGTCTTACTAGATTTGCTTGGGAAAACCCCTTGCACCATTTTATCTCGAATCACAGGTATCTTTATGAGTTCATATAGGGAGATATTGGCTCTGCTTTTCTTTAAATCTTCGATCAAGTCATATTCTAACTCCAGGGAATGTGCAGATTTACTATTTGCAGACTGATCTTTATCTTTGACAGCTGAACTATTATCTTTAACAGTTGTAGTAGGTTCACCTGGGGGCTGGTCTTTTTACTTCTGGTGTTGTACTGATGCTGATTTACATTGACAACAGCCACATCTTCATCATCGGTTAATTCTGAGGTGTCCCAGAAATGACTGATGACGTGGGGTGGTTTATCGTCATTGCCATCATCTGTTTTTTGGTTATCTTGAGAACTCTATCCGAAAGACTGAGTTTCATTTTCAGTAGATGTTTCTAGATCCGAAAATATTGATTTGAGGAAGCTATTAAGTTCCTCAACGCTATTAGCTTCAGAGGGTGGAGTTTGTTTCGCAGCTGAATTTTGAAAAGGTTTTCTGAAAAACTGTTTAGGTGGTTCTTTGTTTGTGGTATTTTCAGAAGTACCCTTTTTTAAGTCTATGATTTCATTAGGCAGTTTTTTAATGACCCTTTGTAAACTGTCAATATCTAAGGCATCTTGGCCCCTTTTGTCAGAGCCTTTGGTAGGACTGTCAATCTTCTTCCGAGAAGAAGATGGTGAATCATTATCTACTCCGGGATTTGCCTTTGTGGCATTCGCATCCTTTTCAACTTTAATTGCTTCTTCAAAGTTTTCAGCTAGGGTAAGTTTGGATTTTTGCCTAACAAACATGGATATTTTTCCCAGTAAGGGTGAAGTGTAAAATTCAACAGTAACGTCCTCAGTCGGCCTTGAGGTAGCAAGAATCCTGTTTCTTAAAGTTAGAAAACGCTGGTTAAAATCTTTAACCTTTTCTTTGGGTTCCATGCGAATTCTAAACAATTCTAAGACTAAAATAGTAGGAGTCTTGTCATCTCCAAACTTGTTTGTAAATGCAAGATCGAATTCATTCCAGCTAGTAATGGAACCAGCTGTAAGTGAAAAATACCATGTGGAAGCTTTTCCTTCAAATGTATAAGGAAAAAGCCGACAGACCACATCTTCATGTTCAACATCAAGGAGTCGAACTGCCAACATAAAATTCTTGACATGATCTTCCGCTGGCTCTTTCGACTCAGGGTTGAACTTAGGCAGTAATTTCTCAGGGTGTTTAGGTAAAGGGTGTTGAACCCCGGGGACGGCCACTGCATCCTGAGCTAGCTATGGCATATTAGCATTGGGGTTTGGAGGATTTGCACCTGCCATGTTTCTTGGAGTTGGAGGCGGTGATGATGGTGTTTGTAAAACACGAGGAGACGATCGAGGCGGCGATGGTGGTTGTCCAGTCCCTCCTGAAGCAGGTGGTCCTGAAGAAGAGGAAGGCTGGTTGGTGCCTGTAAGAGATTGTTGTATGTGAGGATTGGGATGGGCACCTAAAGGCTATTCTTGTTCTCCCAAAACAGATTCAGGATGACGAGTACGAGGACGTGTAATCTACGGAAGAGGTAATTCAGTGGGCTGGCGCCCGGTGAGATTCGAATAAGCCCTAGTTAAAATTCTACAAGATTCGTTTATGGCTTGCTCATACTGGTCTATTTCTTCAGGTAAGTGAATACCGGGAGAGTTGAATTGAGAGATCAAATTCTGAACAGAGTCACTCACTGGGGTTTCATTCGCTCGTGATGAACGGTGAGAGCGTGGTTGTGCAGTTGATTGTATTTGAGGGGTGATAGGCTGATTAACTTTGTTTACAGGATTGTTTTCATCATCCATTTGCCTAGGCTGGCCCTCCTTCTAGCGCCATTGTTGACGGGCGTATTTGACTAAGCCCGCAACGGGGGAAGACAACCCAGACAAGGATCCTTAGATCAGGCTCCAAGCTGTTTGGGGTGGTTGTTCCCGACAGGTTTAAAGGCTCTGTTAGCCTGGAAATTTAAAAGTCTAAAAGTTAAAATTAATGCTACTGATGGTTATTCAGTCCTACACTTAGGATTACCAACGTTAATTCGTGTTATATATTACAGGATGACAAACTGTTATATTTAACCTACTTAAAGCAGTTAATTATAAACACAAGAATAGAAAGATATAAATTAACAGAGTTAATGTCCTACAGAGATGTATAATACACACAGTGTACAATAATTACAAGAGAAATAATCTGAATATTGGTAATTCCTATAAAAGGATCTCATTCAAATAGATTTTTCAAATAGTATAATTAATAAAAACTTAAACGCATATTATCTTAATCTACACTCTATCCTGATCAGGAGCAATGGAAATTTAACCTGTAATCGATTTATGCTGATAAGAACACTACATGCAAACATTTGATAATATTTAAAGGAATTTAAATATTAACAAAACCATACAGAAATCGTTTCATATTATATAACAACGATATCAATCATTAATTACAGAACATAACATACCAACAAGATCGAAAACAGTGACAGTCGATATTTGAAAATAATATTTCCACAATTCTTCAAAGAAATGAACAAAAACATTTATAATAAAGAAAAACGAGTGACAAAACCGACAGATATTATAAATCATATGTAAAGTGTAAAAACTGTATATATGTATTAAACATCACCAGTCCAAACGTTGTAGCTACTGACAGTTAACTATCTCGAGTCACAGATAGATCGAACAGCGGTCTTGTCCTCCCTTCCCAAACTATCGACCCCTATTCCTATCAACTTTGAAACCTTAAATACATGTTTTTTTCAAAAATAAACATCCCTAAAAGCTCGAGATAGCCTAGATCGAATCCAACTAAATTTTCACTAAAAATGACAAGTGGAACATGTCATTTTTCAATACAAGTAAAACACCATGAAAAGATAACGATTCGATCCATGAAAATCGGAATTCCAACAATAAAACAACACCTTCAAAGTCTAGTAATTGATCTGTTCCGATCGATGTGGAATGTCATCCAAAAACAGCCATCAAAACCTGGGCGTAAACAGCAACCATATCGCCTGCAGTAAATATAATAAAATCAAAACACAATATAAATCAGATATCAAATGCTATAAAATAACAGAAATAAAACATGTAATTACCTGTACAGAGATACCTTAATCGCAAACCCATCAAAACTTCCAAACTAGAAACTGACAACAAAAGACACTACAAATTTACAGGCGCATTGAACACTTGAATATTCACCCCACTTGAATGACTCGGCGAGGGAGCCCTGAACTGCATGAGTGCAATCTGAGCATTAAGCTCATGAACCTTTTTTTCATTCTTGTCATTTTCATCCTGAATTTTGAGAACCCTCCTAATCAACTTATTCTTATGATTTCTCAATAGGAGGAGCTATTGATCATTCGCATTAACTTTCTCCTTTAACATAGCATTTTCAGCCTTTATTAAATCCCGATTCACTGCCATCTCACCTACCCTATCCTCCATACTACGAATTTTATCCAACAGACGATTAATAAACAAAGGATGAGCCATATCTGCAACACAATAAACACCAGGTGAATTTGCGTACACAGGATTTTCTTTAGTCGGAGCATTAACAAATGAATCCACTTGCACCTCTTTTTCGAGCACAGGAATATCCTTATCAATAACAGGAAGAGTCTCATTGACAGGATTCGAAACAACTTCAGGATGAACGACATTATCATCAATAGGCAAAGGGATATCAAATTCTTCCTCATCTAAAACAACAGTTTCCACCTGAACCTTGTCAATCACAGGGGTTTTGACAGAAGTAGTTCTCGCCATGCTCCTGGTGAATCTGCCAACTAATTTAGCCTTGGGCTGATTTCGTCCACGATTGCCAATTTTATCAATACTGTTTTGGGGTGTGATTGGTGACAAAGGTGAAACTCTCCTCACGCGCTTAGATCTTAATGGAGTGTCAGCGCTTTCGGCTGGATTGGCCATGGTAATTTTGCAGGGTTCAGGGCTCATACGGCCAGGACTTGACAGAGGTTTGCGTAGAGAAGGGACTGAGACTGAACTCGGATCTTTGTGTTTGCTGCAATCATCAGGGTTGTCAAACATGCAGTGACAAAACGAGGAAAAACCGTTGGACTCTACAAATTCCTCCCATGACCGACCCAACTTCAACAACTCACTATCAATCAACATACGAACCAAACCATGATGAAAGAGGCTGTGACTGACGTGTTTAGGGCCTTTTTTAATCGCATTGGACATTTTGAACAGGCTATGCGAAAGATAATAAGGCAAATTTAATGGAAACCCTATAAAAACAGACATAAGCCGGAGGTGATATACATACGTTGATGATAACCGGCCTTCACAGGTCAAGTAACGGTGAATCAAAACAAGGACAGGACGCCATGCTTTCTTGAAATACTTACGGGCCACCCTAGTTTGAAAAGATACTTCCTGAGCAGGGTTTTTAAGTAACTGCTGCCATTCTGTTATATTCATCTTCTGGTATTTGAACCATCTCTGACCAGTCAGGGACAAACCTGTTGCAGCCGCTATTGACCGTTCATCAACCCGAAACTGAAGATCACCAACTTCTGCTTGAAAATCAACCAGGGAGAGAACAAGAACCCTAGTAACTTCAGGGTTCGAGTCAGAGAATTTCTTCAAGAACGGCATCCACCCTATATCCTCAACCTTTATTTCGAGCTTAGAGTCCGAATTTAACTAGGTCATTTCACAGGGTTCAACCCTTACTACAGGTGCCATCACTGGCTGAGTCCAGGTGCATAACCGCATGCAAAATAGGTACCAGAGCTCGTCAAGAGACAGAACACGAGATCGTGAGCACTTGGAATAAAGGCTAAGCAAAACGAGGTGATGAACAGGATAAGCCATGCATAAACGCAGGCTATACCCCTACGGGTTTGGCATGAACGAAGACATCGGCACTCGGACTGGTAATCGATTAATGACACAAACGACGGTCGAAGACCCTAGACAACTGATATTATCATGATTTACCCTGAATTGAATGATAGGAGGCCCTTCGCTGTACGTAGAACAAGTGTTCCATTGACAGGCATCCATGACGAGGGATACGTACCAAGACTTAAACGCGATAGACAGGTCAAGTACCAGCGTCATGATAACATACTGGCTTTGCAATAGGTGAATCAGGATAGAGGCTATGACATAAATCAACCCGACGATAACCATAATACATGCACCCCTACCATGGATTCGACCTACCTTTTAAAGGTGGCGGATAAATAATCATAATTACAAACCATTAAATCAAGAATCGACTTTGCAAAACATACCATATAATAATGATCGGCATAGATATTCGTGGTAATGTCGACCATGGTTTGAGAACTTAGGATATGTCGAAAATGGTTTGTAACATATTTGGGCTTACGTACTCTAGGTTTTGACCAAAGTCACCACGAACCAACCATTGATAATATTTCAACCCTAGTAATCATTATAATAACAAAATCAACAAAATCAATTCGTAATGTTTTGGATTAGTTTCTAGATTAGGATAAGACGAAGGATATAGAAATCATTAATATTTATCCTTAATTGCAAACCCAAAAACAAATAATAACTGATTAGTGATGATTTTGTTAAATATTCTATAGTTGTAAAGGTTGCTTTAAAAACAACGAATTTCCCCAATTCAGTAGCTGACAAAATGGCATTGTTTCAGTAGCTGTAATTCTTCTTTATTTTGCACTGAGAAATTCGAACATTTCATCAAACAAAATAGGATTTTGTTAGATGAAATAATGTTTTTTAAAGGCTGTTGAGCCAGGGCACAACACCTTTTTTATTTGCTTCTTAATTAGAAGTTGTTCTTGTCATCTTGTTTCCTTTTTTATTTTGGTATTAATGCATTAGATTTATTTTATCTCAGTGTCTTGCTTGGATGTTGTCTGATAGTTGATGTAGGGTCTAGGAGTTGTAGAGTCTTTGATTGCATTTACATATCATTTGTTTCAAAAATACCAAAATATTTTATTTTTTGCATATTCATGCATTTTCGCATTTGCATAGTACTTGAATTAGGTTTTCTTAGTTGATTATTAGTCAGATTTTCATATAGGAATGGTTGCATTATCATTTGAAGAAATAAATATGCATCTCATGTAGTGGCATACCCCATTTTCACATTTAAAGACAAAATTGCACTTGACATTGTTTATTAGGTATGCATATTTACTTTCATTGCTAAGTCATAACATCTTTGGTTGCATCACAATTTTCCTTTAATTAATCACATCCTCTAAAATTAACGCATAATTTAAAATGAATTACACATTTTTATTTGATAGGGTACATCAACAAGCTTAGGTTTTAGAGTCTTGGAATAGGTTGTGTGAGTAAATTTCTCCAAGACTAATAAACAAAACAAGTAGGTGTCTATCCAGGTGAGAGAATGAAATCCTTGGTATAATTAGTGTTCTCAGGATGCTCCTCTTATACAGAAGTTAAGAACAAGGCAGCATACACATTTGTGGTGGGGATAGACCCTTCCCACTCTCTGTGCAGTGGCAGAGATATTTCCAGGATCTTATTCATATATGGGGGATTTTGAGGTACCTTTGGTGCTTTCGAGCCTCGGTATTTGATACCCTACCCATACGGTAGATCCCACCTGCGACTGTCTGCTTGAGAATTGGTTATATTGGGGTGACCTTAGTTTCATTACCTAGGTGTCGCAGGGGGTACTTGCAGAGGTTATTCTATGAGTTTCATGTACAGGTAGGAGTCAGATAGCACAGTCGCTTTATGCGTTGTAGCTAAGGGCCACTATAATTCATTACACATTGACGCTTGTAGTGTATGGGAGTGTCAATCCCGTCCTAGGTGAGACATATCTACTACATTCAGGAGCTCACTTATCCTCCCCTTGGTTTGCTTGAATTTTGGCTTAGATTCTATTAGGAGTGTTCTCTATGTGCGCTATATTGATTTAGGGTTTCTAATTAGTTGAGTCTCTTTATTTTTGTGGATTCATCGTAGATCAAGGACCAACATCTCTTCATTCTATCTACAACACTCCATTCATTCATAAATCAAAAGGAATATGACAAGCACCCAAACAACTCCAAAACAATCAAGAATTGCTCCAAATCTACCAAAATGCAAGCAAAACTCAATGACTGAGGGAAGGAAGGGATAATGCTGGGTCTAGAGGGTGAATGACTATCACATGCAGCTTAAAAACCAAAATCCATCAAACCAAAACCCAAAAAAGAAGGAAATGAAGCTAAAAGCCAAGTTTCAAAGGGTCGGTGCACATACAACACTACACCAGAGCGCTGTTGGCGCACATACCACAGTGCGCCAGAGTGTCGTCAACACACCTACTACATAGCACAAAAGTGCTTTTGGTGCACCTACTACACAACACAAAAGAGGTGTCAATGCACTTACTACACATCACAAGAGCACTATCGGTGCACCTATAACACAACACAAAAGCACCATCGACGCACTATCTCTTAAGGAAAATAGCACCTATGGAGACACCACTTATGAAACTGCAAAAATACCAACAGTGCTCTGTCTACACAACCCAGGTGCAATAGTGGAGAAACAGACATAATAAAAGCCAAATTTCCTATGGGAGAGGGGTAGAAGGTCTGATAATGACCCAAAGAGTATCAAGAGGATGCAAGACACTCTTGAAACGAAAATTATGAAGGAAGGAGGGTCTTTAGAGGCTAGCAAAAGGATTGATAAACATATATGAAATAAAAAATAAAATAGATCATATTTATATAAGCTCCCCAGTATGGTCGCCAAATTTGTTATTAGATAAATCTACTCAATCAGAATCAAGCTAGATCTCCCTAGTCCAAGTGGATCTAGAACAAATCAAATACATAATACAATCTACTTTCCTAGATCAAATAGAAATGCAAGATAATAGATAGATCTCTTACATGTAATATGAAAAATCCTCTTCTCTCTTTGTTGATCCAAGCTCTAGAATCTTCAGATCTTCAGCTGCAAAACCCTGTAAAGCAAGTGGAAACAAGCAAATAGTACATGTGTATCCAAACATATAATTGATCTAAGCTAACAGTTAAGGAAGAAAGCTCTAAACATCATCAATAACAACAATGTTTATGGAAAGAGATTTATATTAATGTAATCAAGGAGATACATAGATTTACATGGGAAATAAAATTACAATCTTCCATCCAGCAATCCAATCCAAAGACTCAAAAGCAAGATAGTAAGCCACCTAGAAATTCCACCAGCATAAGAGTACCATAGTCCTTCCTCTCTTCCAAATGGAGAGAGGGTTTAATTTATAAGGCTAAATGGATAGAGTAGGTTGATGATTAGGAGGAGGGATCAAAGGGATCTTCCCTATAGGTTAGGAACCGAATTCCACCTCACTTAAATCATAGGGATAGACCTCCACCTCATCCATCTTCAAGAAGGGTCTCGAAGCTCCATTTTTTTCCCTCGAAACACCACCAACGCACTTTCCAAAAAGGGAAAAGCATTGTAGGTGCACCTAGAAATGGGAGACAGAGCGACGACATCGATGCACCTAGCATGAAGGGAAAAAGCGCCTTCGGCGCACCTAGAATGACGGAAAATAGCACCGACCTTCCTAGAGAGGGAAAGAAGGAAAAAAAACCTTAGCATCAATCCAGTTTAGCAGAGAGAAATTTGGGGATTAGGAAAAGGGTTAACACATGGATCAAGAGGACACGATTTAAGTGTAACAGGGAAGTATGTGGAATACCTGAGAGCAAAAATTCACAGCATAACCGCAAGTGAATGAGGAAACCAAGGTGTTTTGGGAGAGCCCTTCATAATGTATTTATAGTATGGTCCTAGGGTTTTTTGACCCAAGGTTGTGACCCATAGTATTTTCTTGTGGTTTTCCGATCCTTTCCTTTTTGATGCTTTTTGACCCTTTTTGGGATAGAGTGAGGGTAAACCATAGTAAATAATGATGTTTTGGACCATTTTTGGTGGAAATACAATTGTGAAGGTCAAAATTAAGGGAGATATGTTAGAAATATGATGTATGTATATGGTTTAGACCATGTAGATCTAGGTGCACAATTTTTAGTGTTAACACTGTCAGATTAACATAGTCATCCATTGCATAAGTGATATTGTATATATGATCCAAATATCCATCTTATCCTTCACTGCTTACCTGCTCAACATATCTCTGACCTTCCATAGGATTAATTGTAGTGACCACTCGTAGTTTTGCATCCTCAAATGTTAACATTATATTCTTCACATTTATAATGGTTTGATTGTCAATAGCCCAGTCAATCCCCAAATGTGCGGGACACAGATTTGTATGATCAACGATATCTATAACCACAAAGTCTGCATAGGTATGGATTCCTTCTATCTCAATAGGGACTTGTGTCATTCGACCAAAAGGAAAAACCTTTGACTCGTTGGATAAACTTAACTAAATTGGAGACCATACTATTCTAGGATTTCCCATACTTTCCCATGTCTACCTGGTGAGAATGTTAACATCTAATCCCACATCTAGAATGATATAATCTATGCCGTAGTCACTTATTTGGGCATTCATCCTTAGCTCGTGGCCAATTTTCAATCTTTTTCCAATGTGGTTAACTTTATGTTAACTTAGTAGATCACACTTTTATGGCCTTCCATGTCCCACTGCAGATTCCTTGGACCACCCTTTCTTGAATTATACTTTGATGTTCCAAGAAATTCCCTAAAAAACACCTGTTTATTGTTATATGCGACTTTTAAGCTTATACTAGCGTGTATATGCATCTTGCTCCATTGTAGCCCGCATACATTGGGAAATGTGCATAATTTTTTTTTTTTGGAGTTTTCCTCAATGAGTCCCGAATAACTTGAATCTTGGCCTTCCATATGCCTAGAAATTCTCCAAATCGATCCTCCATTGTCCATTGGAGGGCTATATATTGAGCCTCTTGGATGCATTGAAGGAGTATAACATTTGAGAAAAAGGAAACTATAGTTCATTGTTTTCGCATATTGCTTATGCTTGAGTCTGCATCCCTTTGTCCTTTTGAGCACACGTTCTTGCTCTTCCCAAGCTTTCGATTTCCTTGTAAGGTTTCCATTAAGATGGAGGATTGAATTGGTGGAGGCCCAGGTGGAGGACTCAGTTCTTTCGATGAGGTGCCAACAGAGTTTGTCACTATTATCTTTGTTTATCTTTAATAGAAATATCCATTTCTCATCCATTACATGTGTATGACTATGAATATTTTATCCATGGATGTAGTTATATTTGCTTATACATGATGGTTTTATATATATGCTAGAGTAGGTCTAACACTTTGACATATAACATGCTTATCTTGTTTATTGTTGTTGAAAGTGAATTATAAGTATGAGCATGTTGGAAAATCTCAATGGGGATCTACATCAATTGTCCGAAATAAGGTACGCTTCATATCCCTTAGTGTTAGAAGCATTTGTTTCTCTTGCATATTGGAATGGATTGATTTTTGGTGTCTTTCAGTCTATCATGGTATACCCCAAGCCATAAGAAGTTTCTCTCTGTAACAGAATTGGCGACTCCACTGGGGAGGTTCCTTGTTTTTTCTTTGGGGTTTGGGTGCAGAATGTGCTTGAATTGCTCTCTGTTTTCTATGCTTTTGTATCGGGTCCAAAAGTATCTTAGCCTATTAGTGTCTTTTTGATGTAATTTGGGTCTTGGTTTATCGTTTTATCCCATTTCTCTTTCTGTACGCGGGTTTTTTTCTTAACAGCTGCGTATACATGTGGGTTTTGTCCGAACAACCGCGTATACAAGCAGGTTTTGTCTAAACAATCATGCATGCTTCTCTTTTTGAGTTTGAATTTTATGTTTAAGAGATGCTAGGTGCATTTTGATTGTTTTTGAGTCTTCTTGGATGCATTTGTGGTCTGTCAGTTGCCTTTATTTCTGATCAGAGACCTTTTTTATTTGCTTCTTAATTAGAAGTTGTTCTTGTCATCTTGTTTCCTTTTTTATTTTTGTATTAATGCATTAGATTTATTTTATCTCAGTGTCTTGCTTGGATGCTGTCTGATAGTTGATGCAGGGTCTAGGAGTTGTAGATTCTTTGATTGCATTTATGTATCATTTATTTCAAAAATACCAAAATATTTTATTTTTTGCATATTCATGCATTTTCGCATTTGCATAGTACTTGAATTAGGTTTGCTTAGTTGATTATTAGTCATATTTTCATATAGGAATGGTTGCATTATCATTTGAAGAAATAAATATGCTTCTCATGTAGTGGCATACCCCGTTTTCACATTTAAAGACAAAATTGCACTTGGCATTGTTTATTAGGTGTGCATATTTACTTTCATTGCTAAGTGATAACATCATTGGTTGCACGACCATTTCCTTTTATTAATCACATCCTCTAAAATTAACGCATAATTTAAAATGAATTACACATTTTTATTTGATAGGGTACATCAACAAGCTTAGGTTTTAGAGTCTTGGAATAGGTTGTGTGAGTAAATTTCTCCAAGACTACTAAACAAAACAAGTAGGTGTCTGTCCAGGTGAGAGAGTGAAATCCTTGGTATAATTAGTGTTCTCAGGAGGCTCCTCTTATACAGGAGTTAAGAACAAGGCAGCGTACACATTTTTGGTGGGGATAGACCCTTCCCACTCTCTGTGCAGTGGCAGAGATATTTCCAGGATCTTATTCATATATGGGGGATTTTGAGGTACCTTTGGTGCTTTCGAGCTTCGGGATTTGCTACCCTACCCATACGGTAGATCCCACCTGCGACTGTCTGCTTGAGCATTGGTTATATTGGGGTGACCTTAGTTTAATTACCTAGGTATTGCAGGGGGTACTTGCAGAGGTTATTCTATGAGTGTCATGTACAGGTAGGAGTCGGATAGCACAGTCGCTTTATGTGTTGTAGCTAAGGGCCACTATAATTCTTTACACATTGACGCTTGTAGTGTATGGGAGTGTCAAGCCTGTCCTAGGTGAGACATACCTACTACATTCAGGAGCTCACTTATCCTCCCCTTGGTTTGCTTGAATTTTGGCTTAGATTCTATTAGGAGTGTTCTCTATGTGCGCTATATTGATTTAGGGTTTCTAATTAGTTGAGTCTCTTTATTTTTGTGGATTCATCGTAGATCAAGGACCAACATCTCTTCATTCTCAACATTTAGAAGGCCTTCCACCTTCTATGTCTCCTCCTCCTTCAGGGAAGAGATTTAGACAATCTAGGCAGGCTCATACTCACTGTGATTCACACACTGATCTCACCATGTGTCATACAGCTGAGATCTCGGAATCTCCCCCTTCTCCCTTCTCCATCCTCCGGGATGGGGAATGTGCCATTCAACGTATATGGGACTCTAGAAGAATTCGATCAGTTTTAGGTTGGCACGTCACATAATTCACAATCCGAGTTCTCAGATTATGTAAACACTAACTGATGGTCTTCTCCTCGAAGTTCGAGTGGTGAGACTCACCCATTCCCCTCTAGCTCTGGCCCTTTTATATTTGGCATGCCAGATATGACTGATAGTTTTTTGCAATATACCATTGATGCTAGTGTTGGTATTAGTGGTGTTCCTGGGGGCACTACCATCCCATTCCATGTCGATCAATTTAGTAATGGTCATATTGCACCTTCCACCCCCTTCGTGGGAGGAATTCCTTACACATCATCCAGGCATACCATTGAGATCCCTTCTAGAGGAGGTGATCCTAGACATGTGAACATTGGAGTTACTTCATATATTCTATCATATGTTCCATCATCTTCTATACCTGTTCCTTCGAATGCATTTTTCATGACACACCCACCTTACAGACCGAGCGGTTTTGTGGGAGGGAGTACTGCTTATAGCCATGTTGTCCCTTCATCTTCCGGTTATGCTATGTAGGGAGTTTATGTACCTCCTCATGTGTTTGGGGGATGACCATCATATCAATATTATAATTATAGCTATGTAACACCCCGGTCTCAAGGTATTCCTAACTACAATATCCCCATGTATTCGTTTATGGGTCAGATAGGAGGAGGTTATTATCCGACTGGCCAAGGCCTGGTATTTACAACCAACAACCCTATGTATATCAGTCATATTAGGGAGCATGGAACCAAATGGTACAACCTAGGATCCCTTTCCTAGCTACTTTGAATCTTCCTGACTTATCGAGGATGACCAACGATCCCGTTTCTCATGATCCAATGTGGTTGGTTGTTCCCGCTAAGATTCCTTCGGACATTCCAAATTTTAAAGGTAAGAGTGGTGAGGACCTTGGAGAGCATGTTACTAATTTCCACCTATGGTGCTCTTCGAATTTGTTGAACCATGATTCCATTCGTTTATGACTGTTTCAACGCACCCTCACTAGTCCTGCAACGAAATGGTATATAGAGTTGCATGGGGGCACATATAGAACATTCAATGACCTGGCCATGACCTTTCTTAACCACTTTCAACTACCTGTGCGTTACGATGCCAGGATATCTTTTTGAAATTTTAGCAAGATAAAGCCATGCATATCTCAGATCATATTCAGGAGTGGCGTAGACGAAAGCAGTTGATCAAGGCTAACAATCCACCAGAGTTCCTTTTGGAATGGTTCCTCAAGTCATTATTTCCATATATAGTGAAGGATGTTTCCACATATGGAGTTATGAATGAGGAACAAGCGATTTTCTGAGCTCAACAACTAGAATTTTCACTTAGTTGGGATCTTATATGAGATTATTATGAACCTCTAACTTCGATCTGAAGTTCAAACATGGGCCACATGCTGATGGAATTGTTGGATATGCAAGTACTAAACCTGTAGACTTGGTTACGAATCAAATGAAGAACTTGTCTATTAACCGGCCTGCGTCAGGACAAGCTACGACTTCATCTCATCCCACCCAATCGATGGATGTACACTCTGTGCAATTGTCAAACCAAAAGGGTAAGCAACATCTTGGAAAAAACAAGAAAAAGGGAAGAAACAATACACAGGGTGGGGACAAGAACAAAAATTGTAACGATGACAAGAAAAGTAATAATGCTGGGGGGGAAAGGAAGTCTAAATGTAAGGTTAAGTTCCCTTGCAATATTTGTGGGGGAGATCACCTCACTTACTTCTGCCCTCGTATCGAAGATGCTTCAAAATTCATTGAATAGAGCCCAGTTGTGTTAACGGATCCTTTACCGCACAATCAAAATATGAATTTGAGGACCATGGACTCCAAAAGTGCTTCTCATGGGCATCAAAAACCACCAAGAAATGAAGGAGGTGCATCAGCATGATGTCCAACTAGAATTTTTTGAAACGAGTGAAATATTATGGTTCGTCGCAACCCAAATTGGGAAAAGAACCTGATCCTCCCGAGGTCCCTTTGCATATCGACAAGCTTGTCAACAAGAATGAAGTTTTTCCTCGCATTCCTAAGGGAGTCTTAAAGTGTTTGGGGCACAATCCTAATGCCCGAGCCGCACATAACTATTCCATTGTTGAGGATTTGGGCCAGATTGCTTGTGCAATTTCCACCTTAGAAATCCTTCAGACTTTCCCTTAGAAGAGGAAATATTTGTTGTCATCGCTTGGGGTGGTTCATTCACATCCTTCCACAGTGATTAAATTTGAAACCCATGAATTCCAGCCTCACTTGTCTTATGATGTGAATCTCCTAGTCCATGTGGAGTGTATGAACTACACCATTAAACATATAGTGATTGATGAAGGCGTTGCAGCTTCTGTGATGTATTTAACTTGTTGGAAAGGTTTAGGTTCTCCCACGTTGTCAAGATGTAGAACCATGTTGACTTCTTTTGACGGTAGATCTTTTCAGCTGTATGGTATACTTCCTTCTCTTAAATTTCGATTGGGAGGGAAGACTGTGTCGATCGAGGTTGAAGTGTTTGATGCGCCCCTTGACTATAACCTCTTGTTGGGATGTAACTGGATTTGAAACATGAAAGCGATTGCATCATCTGTCCTCTGAATTATTTTCTTCCCTTTCGAACGGAGGATTGTCATGGTTGAGAAAAAATATTTTGATAATTCTGGTATGAAAGCATCATCGGGAGCTACTATCCCGGTCATTAATAATTCTTAGTTAGAAACTCAGAATGTTCAAGAGGAAATGTATCCGTCGTTGATGGGAACTTTCAATATTTCCAGACCAATTCCTATGATAGGTTGCAGCCTTGGTAGTGAATCGTCATCATTAAGTTCGACTCCATTTCACGTTTCACATTTGGAAGATCCTTGGAATCTCCCTTCTTTGAGCACTTCGGATGAAGATCCTAGACCTACCAAGATGGACATGCCGTTATCTATAGCGGAGATTTCTTATCAAGTTGGCCTTGATCCCGTTGCAGATCCTAATCCTTTTTATTCATGGATGGAGGAGGAGGACCCTTTTGCCCTGCCTGCTTGGGCAGTTGCATCATCACACTCTCATGATTGCTTCGATGACATTTTTCCTTTGGATGAAGCTATTCTCAAAGCTATGAGTGGTTTATATGGGCCTTGGGAGGAGTTATCATCGATCTTACTTTCTACTAGAGCTTGAATGTACAGAGTGTGATGACTATAGGGTGATCCTTAGAGGGAAAGTTGGTAGTCCCATGATTCCATTAGGTGCTCCTGGTAAGTATGCTGAAGGGAAAATGTCCAATTCGTCACCGACTATCCCTATCGACATTTATCGAACTCCTGACAAAGTAGAAAATGTTTACATTGGGGTGGATTGTTCCCCCAATGAGATTGAAGCATACACTAAGCTCTTCAAATAATTTTGAAATGTTTTTGCTTGGTTGTATGATGAAATGGAGGGAATAGACCCTCACATTGTTGAACATGAGATTGAGACCTATCTGGATACTAGAACTGTTCGACAACGCTTACGTGTGATGAATCCCCGTAAGGGACCCGCTAGTAAGGCAAAGATAGAGAAGTTTCTCAAGGATAGATTTATCTATCCAGTCCCCTTGACTGGATGGGTCTCCAATATTGTTCCGATTGACAAGAAACAAGGAACTATCCATGTGTGAACTGATTTCAGAGACCTGAACAAAGCTTGTCCTAAAGATAAATTTCGCACATTGTTCATAGATCAAATTTTGGATGAGTGTGTGGGAAGCGAGGTGTTTTCATTCATTGACAGATTTTCGGGCTATAATTAGATTCAAATCAAACTTGAGGACCAACATAAAATGGATTTCATTTGTTCTTGGGGTATGTTTGCATATCGAAAAATGCCTTTCAACCTTAAAAATGATGGAGCTACTTTTCAATGAAAAATGACCTTCGCTTTTCACGACCTTAAGAGAATTATTGAAGCATATCTTGATGATTTAGCTGCTCACTCTTGTTTGATGGTGGATCATCCTAACCATCTATGCTTGGTTTTCAAACGATTCCCCCAATATCAAATATGGTTAAATCCACAAAAGTGCATTTTTTGCGTGAAAGTAGGCTGCTTACTGGGGTTTATCATTTATAAGGAGAGCATTAGGGTTGACCCCTTTAAGGTTGAGGAAATACTTCGATTGTCTCCCCTGCACACAATTAGAAACATTTAGAGTTTGTAAGGGATGGATAACTACTTGCAGCAGTTTGTTGTCAATTTATCCAATTTGACCAAGGGTTTCATGCACCTTTTGAAGATATACACTCCTTTTATCTAGGATGAGTGAGCCCAAGAGTCTTTCAATGCATTGAAGAAATCCTTGGCATCGGTCCCCATGCTTAGTCCACCTAATTATAGCCATGATTTCTTATTATATGTGGTCGCGTCTCAAGAGATGATTGGACTGGTTTTGGTTCAAGAGGATGAGGGTCTCCAAGAGCACGTTATCTATTATCTTAGCTGAAACCTCATTGATGTTGAACTTCGCTACACTCATGTCGAGAAGCTATCCTTAGATATCATCCATGTGGTTCAATGATTGAGACACTACATACTCTTTCACCATACTTTGGTTGTGGCTCACATCAATCCATTTCAGCTCGTCCTAACTAGATGGACGGTAGGGGGAAAATATAATAAATGGATTACGATATTGCAAGAGTTTGATCTCAAATTTGTCTTGGCAAAATCGAAGAAATCATTGATTTTTACGAAGCTCATATAAGATTTTCCTAGTTTGGATCAAGTTGAGGTTCATGAGGATTCTTTTGTTGATGAGCATATCTTCCTCATTTTGACTATAGACCCATGTTATGGGGATATTATCATATATTTTCAAACTTTGAAGGTCCCTCCTCACCTTTCATGGGATGAGTGTCAACAATTACATCATGTAGCTAAGAATTACCTCATTGTCGATGACACTTTGTATCACCGTGGGGTGGATTCTATTTTGCATTGATGTTTGACTCATGAGGAGGATGAGGATGCGCTTAATGATTTCCATGGAGGGGCATGTGGTGGTCATTTATTTGGGCTTGCTACAACCCAAACAATTATGAGAGTAGGTTATTTTTGGTCGTCGATTTAAAATATTTCGTTAATGCGGTAAAGCAGTGTCACCCTTGCCAAGTGTTTGCATGGAATATGCGCTCACATCCTGCCCCATTACATCCGATTATCATCGTTGGTCCCTTCACCAAGTGGGGGGTGGAATTTATGGATTGAAACCCAGATTTGGCTAAGGTTCATCATCATATCACGAAATGGGAAGAGATTATTCCCATGATCAAAGCCTGTGGTTAGACAACCACACATTTTGTTTTCAATCAGATTATCACTCTATTTGGTATCTCGAGAGATCTTGTCACTGACCATGGTAGGAACTTTCATAATAAGATGATGGTTGAGCTATATTTGAACTTGGGGTATAAGAAAGAGCATTCCTCTTCTTCTTATCCTCAAGCAAATGGACAGGTTGAAGCTGTGAATAATTCCCTTAAGTTCATTCTCTAAAGAACCATCACATAAAGCAAGACTAATTTGCACATCATGTTGTTTCCTTCTTTGTGGCCCTACTGAACCACAGTTAATACTACCACTAGTTTTTCTCCATACCAGTTGGTGCATCTGGTGGAGTTGATATTACCGATTGAATGTAAAATCCCTTCTTTGAAGCTAGCCGTAAGTATTTTACCAGAGACTTCTGAGTTAGAGCAACGTCTGGTCTGCTTAGAGCAGCTTGATGAGAAATGTCAAGATTCTTTAGTGGCTCTTGAAGTAAACAAGCATCACGTTAAGGATCAATATGATAAGTCTGTCCGTCCTTGGAAGTTTAGTGAGGGTGACTTGGTCCTCCTATATGACCAAGCTAGTGAACCGTTAGGGGCAAGAAATTTCAACCCCAAGTGGCATGGGCCTTACATAGTCAAACGAGTGTTAGATAAAGGTGCTTACGAGTTAGTATATTACGAGGGGAAAACCTTGGCATAGCTTAGAAATGGTCTCTATATTAAAAATTACTATGCATAATTCTCAGTTGAGGCTGATACTTTTGTATACTATTGTACAATTGCATAGTTTAGTTTTGGTCTTCCTGTAGTGATTTGGTTTGTTGACTTGATTCTGTTTGTTGTGGAAAATGTCAACAAACTCTTTTGTATATGTAGGATATGCTAACGATTCCACCCGCCACACTCAAAAATCAGATTCGACTGCTTGGGTGATTTATACTGCTACGAGTCAAGTTTTTTCTTCAGGAGGGGTATGTCTTCGGCCTTCATCGAACAACATTGTTGATCATAGTGCTGTGATTGAGTTACAAAGTGATGTCATCTCTTGTAGTATTCAATCTCTTGAGGTATGTATTGACCCACACTTGGTGGTCTTACAGTTAAATGGCATATATCGTATCAAAGATCCGACTTTATTATGCAGATTCTTGAGAGTAAATTTGTTAGAATGGCAATTTGAAAACATTATATTTATTCACATTCCTAGGAACTACAATCATGTTGTTGATTCTTATTCAAATTAGGTACTAGATTGGCATTTGATACACATACCATGAAGCATTCACATCACATTCACACATGTAAATATAAATTACCAATCATTATAATCTTTTTTCATTCAAAATATAGTCCAAAAAGTGGTGTCATAATACATAATGTCAGGATACGAAATTAGGGCTTTCAGCCACCAATAAATACTACACGGTCGATGTAAAAAGTACGTCATGGCCTCTAAGATTGTGGAGTAGGGTGCTGATCATGAAAAAACATGATATCCCTAGCCATCCAGCTGAATAATCGAACCCATGCACGAGGTACACCTACTATCTACCTCTACATCGCCTCAAGCAAGTCCTCGACTTACGCCCTGGGAACCTTGTGCTTCAAATGAAAAAAGTTTGTGTGGATGCTCTGGAGCATCTGCTACACATCCATACCTAGTATATTGTCACCCCTCCACCTTAGATGGTGTCGATGGAAGCCTCCTAGCCATCTAGGACCAACATCTGCATGTACATGATTAGTAATAATAAGTGTCACCACCCAAAAACATGTTTTTTTTAATTTCATCATATAAAAAAACACAAAAAAATAAATAAGTAAAAAATAAAATGAATTCGGGATCATTACCTATATCTCCATATGCATCCCCTTGTGGAATGGGCATATCTGGATCACTGCAGAAGTCTATCCCTGCATAGGGATAGTCATCTATGGCCACGATATGTCTATGCCACCAGTGGAAAAAGTCAGGTGGGTAGGGTGTAGCCACACGCCCTCCTCCTAGCCTCCGCATTACACCTACCCATCACATTTGAGCTGGATCCCATATACAATGTGGAGCAATCTAGACTCTTGGGATTAGGCCCTATACAGGCTCGAAGAAGAAGGTACTCAAAATACTAGAAAAACCAAAATTTCTTATTCTACCCAGCTTGTAGTCTGTCAATTATTGTTTAATGTTACCTAACATAGAGGTACTCTAGTCATATATAGTCTCCCTCATGCAATCGACTATGTAAAACATCAAAGGCCTGGAATCCTAATGTAGAGATGCTAACCCCGCAATCCTAACCAACAATAACACTATGGCCTTGAGACCAAGGTTCTGAATAGAGTTCACTAGGACCTGACTTCCAACCTTTTCTATGTGTGGAAGGCAGTATACAACAATGTACTCATCAATGGTGATGCCACCTCCAACCCCACGGGCTCTCAAGTTGACTACCTCGCCTTGATGGGATAGTCCAATGATAAAGTATATGTTCGCAACCTCAAGGCTAAGGGGAATCCCATCAATTTGAAAGTTCTATGTATCTAGATCCCAATGATCTACGAGCATGTGGAGTACTCTTGGATGAGCTCTCAAGCTCCCAAGATGCCAAAAATTGTACAAACCACATGCCCTCAAATCTTTTTAGGCGACTGTATCACCTTGCATGACCCTATACACATCTTCGTGCTTGCATTCACGCCACTCCAACACCATCCTACATGAAAAACACAAAGATCTGATGAGTTTTTTTCTTGAAATTTGGTATGTGCGTCCACATATGTGACTTTTTCCCTAATAGACATGTGTATATGTAGAAATCATGGGATTTCCCACGTATACTCGACCAGATACGCAACCCGATGAACTGTAGGGCGCGTGGATCGAGATACCAAATTTGGGGTGCTTCAAAATAAAAAATTAACCACTGAAAAATTAAAATAAAAGCATTGAAATGAAATAGGACCTGATATAGATTTACCTGGCTCAGACGGTTCTTGGTTTTGTGGCCCGTAGCTCCCAGAATCGTTGTTTGAAGTTCATGGCTCAAACTAGATCCAAAGCACTATGTGTGGTAAAATTTTCAAATGGTATGGTGAAAATGACTTTTTTACTATTTTATAATTTTTTTTTGGAAATTTTTACCCACCACTCTATAGTTTGGACCCTTATTGACTCTTTTGAATTGTTTTCTCCTAATGTTGTGGTGTAGGGACCTAATTCGAGTGTACTTTCATTGAGATCTTGACCTGTTCGTATCTATTACAGGTATAATTTCAAACTGGCATATAGGTCAGGACCACTTTTTTGCTTGCATTATGCATCACCTTATGACCATGTCACCTTAAATTTAGGTACAGACCCACTTCATAATGTCACAAAAATTTCACACTGCTACTAGAAGTGGCATTATGTAAGTGGTAGAGTTTTCCTATACATGGGTGCCCTAGTTAGATCCCGTTTTGCAAAATTGGTAACCATGCCGAGATTCTTCCACGAGGTTTGGGAGTCCCTTATATTCCTTCCATGTCTTTTAGTAAGAGCCTCATGTCTCTCATGAACTTTATGCTGGCCATCTCCCACAGGGACTCCCTTGTATATAACGTTGTAATTGCATTTCATGCATTTTTATTTCCTTATTGAGCTTTATGTTTCCTCCCCACGTCAGAGTTATAAGCCATGCATCCCGATATTGTCTCAATTCTAGCCAAGCATGACCTTTTATATATCCTTTGCAGCTTGATCACCCGTACCGAGAGAAGACCTTCACTTGAGTGTCCTTATCTTGCACATGCTTCCTTGCGTTGAGCATAGGTATGTTCCACTACTTGGAACTAGTTTTCCTGCCCGTGACACTCGCCTCCGCCTAGCTGTATACTATAATCACTTTTATTCTTTTTCAATCTTTCTTGTAACACCCTGGTTTTGACCCTGTTACATTAGATGTATATGATGTATATATTGTAAATAGTCATGGTGCGGAGCTAAAGGCCAAGGCCCCACCATTGATTGGTTATGCTATGTTTCGGGTTGAAATTGTCACCGATGGTATATCGGGGCATGCGGCATACATATTAAGTTTTGTCATCATGTAAATATGCATCTTTAATTTAATAAATGAACCCAACCAGCTATGCTCACTGCAACCATAATGAAAAGGGCATGATTTTCTCAAGGATAAGGTGGGGGAATTGTTAAACCATGAACCAATGGGGAAAATCCATGTGTCAGCTGCTAAACCCATTTTTGAATTGCCCATATCCCCTTGTCTTATCCAACTACCAATTTTAATGTTCAGCTGAGTAGTTGAGGCAGTTATGGCTGGGAGTGGAGTGTGGCAGGACTGTCAGTCCTTGCCCACACGCACACTCCACCAGCGGGTTGACCTCACGATGGAAAAAGAAACCACGGCCATCACTCCAGCAGACTCCACTCTCTCCACTACCACACATTCTCCCCATTGTTTGTTCATCCTCACGTAGGAGCAGAAGTATTGCTCATTCTCACGCACAGGATTTTCTTGGTTTTACTCACGCAGTTTTCCTCTACGGATTTTGCGGATGGTGTGGGAATATACTTTCCTCACAAACTGATTTGTGGGTTCATTGTGGTCTCCCTTATGTTGTGTTTGTTGGGATCTTCTTTACATTTTGGGGATGGGAGTCTGTTCATTTTCACACACAGGCATCTATTCTGTTTGGTCTCACGCAACCAAGAGGGGAACCGCTTATCGGTTGTCATCCACGTTCTTCCAATGAGTGGAATCTGGGTGTTCTCTTTGTATTTTGGGGTTTGGTGCAAGTTTCCCCCACGCACAGGTTGGGAGACTATAATTTCTTCCCCAGTGTTGTCTGTGTAAGTTTTCCCTAGTGGCTTCGATTGTGCAGAACGGGCTGTTGTTCCCCACGTTTGCTGGTTGTCTCTATTTTACATTTTGGGACTACTGTAGGTTGTTTTGGAGTCGTTTTGGCCACGATAGGGCCAAGAATGGCTCAAGAATTGTTTTCCTTGCCCAAGCTGAGAATCGCTTGTGTGACTACGTGTATGCAGTGGTTGGTCTTCGGACTGTGTTAGGAGCAGGGATGGGGGATTGGTTTGCTTGATAAACTTGGTGTGTTTGGAAACCAGACAGACAGAGCTAGAGGGCTTGATTTCTTCTCCACAACCCCTGAATAGCACTGGAAGGGAAGGTAGGGCCTGAGGGACAGTGTAGTAGAGAATGGACTGATTCCTTGTGTTGGGTGTGTGTGGGTGTCTTAGAAGTCAGGCTAGTTCTGGTGTAGGTGTTCCTAGCCCTATAATGGGCTCACCAGATTAGCATTTAGCCTTTCCCAGCTCCTTGATGGCCTGATAAACCTGACCATGTTGGCTTGGCTGTCTTGTTGATGGCCTGATAAACCCAACTGTGTTGGCTTGGATGTGTTTGTGTATCCTTGCCTATGTGTAAGCCTGCTTGTTCCCTTATTCCTTAGAGAATCATGCCCATATTGGGGGTGGCAGCGCTGTTGAGAGATTAAGGAGCACGCTGGCCTATGGTTGGGTGGAACATTGCAGCGACGTAGCTGGTTGCAGAACGACTTCTTATAAGATAAGTAACCTTGTCTATTTTACTTCTGCAATTCTATTTACTGTTAATGATTAGGATGAACATGTTGAATGAATGCTTGTATGAATGGATGTTGCTTCCGTTGTGTATGATAAATAATTGCATCTGTGTATCATGGGGCTGGTATCTTGGATGGTTAACGCCATGGTAGCATCCTCTTCGCTGGTCAGAGGGTCGGGGACGTTACATTTCTAATCTGAAAAAGTCCTAAAAAATTAAAAAAACATAAACATCTGGATGATAAATGGTATTGATTTTGGCAGCTGTCGAGTTGTGTTGCCTTCAAACAAAGCACTGTATATCACATCCATTGGTTGGGTTATTAGTATGCCTTTAGGAGTTGTACATGTTATTTTTAGTTTCCTCCATTGACTGGTTATGCTTCCAGTCCCTATGGAGCCTCTGTCGATGCCTCCTATGTCACAGAGTTGTCCCAGTTTACATGTTGAGTCTATGCTTCCTCTTCAGTCATCGTTTTCCTTATGCTCTTGTTAGAAGGAAGTTTTATCCTGAGTTTTGCATTCCTCAATTATCTTGTCTTTGCATGTCTACCATTCCCGATACAATTACTAGTTTGTGCACATCTTGTTCATTTGAGTTCTTCAAAATTATCCAGCGTTGCTGAGTACCTCGTGTTGGTTGATGGGGGATTCCTTAATGCCCTCCTTCCAGCAAATTCCATTCCATCGAATTCATATCATTTATTATGGAATAGGAGTCTAGACTGCATTGAGTGCCTTGAGACTTGCAGTCATAAGTGGCAGGTCCTCTCGCCATCGGTAGGTTTGGGAATACATCAATTTCCCCTTATCAATGGATTCTTTCAAGTGTTCGACCTCAACACATCTATTTGCACTTGTTCGATTGCACTCTATACCTTGATTCCCATTATCATTATCGGTGGGATATCTCGCATTTGTTAACAATATACATCAATGAACGGTAATCAGATGATGAACCATCTTGTTTGACCTGTGACACCTTTATTCACGTTTTGGGATATGTGCTTGTAGAGGTTTGCGTAGAAGACTTGTGAGCCTGGTGGCATTCCACATATGCCACCTCTTCGATCATGCCAGTATTCATGAGATATCAGCTCTCATGACCAGATTCCAGTGTCTTATCAGATATCTCCATCCATTTTGGAGATCTTGTTCACTGTATATTGTACATGGTGATGACCACATGTGACATATGTCTATTATGCCTATTCATGGCCATTGTACTCTTATGTACCTAGGACTGCTATATGTATATTTGAGGTCACATGCTGAGATTTATCATTGTATTGTACTGATGAGTTGCTGGGTCTTCCACCTGGGTCTTCATTACTCCACTTCTGGGATGGCTATAATGTATTTCATCCATCATGTTACCCCTTTGACCTCACACACTAGGGGGCATCTATTATAGCTAATTTTACCACACTTGGTAGATCAGACTTTTATGACCTTCCATGTCCCTCTGCAGACTCATTGGACCCCCTTGCTCGAATTATACTTTGATGTTCCAAGAAATTCCCTTAAAAACATCTGTTAATTGTTGTACGCGACTTTTAAGGTTATACACATGTGTATATGCACCTTGCTCCACCGTATCCCACGTATATCAGGAAATGTGTATAAAACAAAAACTTTTGGAGTTTTCCTCAACGAGTCCCGAATAACTTGACTCTTGGCCTTCCATATGCCTGGAAACGCTCTGACTCGACCCTCCATTGTCTATTGGAGAGCTATATATTGAGCATCTTGGATGCATTGAAGGAGGAGAGCATTTGAGAGCAAGGAAACTATAGTTCATTGTTGCCCCATATTGCTTATGCATGAGTATTTATCCCTTGAACCTTTTGAGCACACATTGCTTCTCTTCCGAAGCTTACCATTTCCTTGTAAGCTTGCCATTGAGATGGAGGATTGAAGTGGTGGAGGCCCAGGTGGAGGACTTAGTTACTCCATTTTAGCGAGATGCTGACAGAGTTTGTCACTATTATATATGTTTATCATTAATAGAAATATCCATTTCTCATCCATTACATGTGTATGACTATGAATATTTTGTCCATGGATGTAGTTACATTTTCTTATAAATAATGGTTTTATATATGCTAGAGTAGGTCTAACACTTTGACATATAGAATGCTTGTCTTGTTTACTATTGTTGAGAGTGAATTATAAGTACGAGCATGTTGGAAAAGCTCAACAGGGTTCTACATCAACCACCCATAATAAGGTATGCTTCATATCCCTTAGTGGTAGCAACATTTGTTTCTCTTGCATATTGGAATGGATTGATTTCTGGTGTCATTCAGTCTGTTTTGGTCTACCCCAATCCATAGGAAATTTCTCTCTGTAAGACTTTCTTTTTGGGCCACACACTTGTTTGAGGTTCTTTGACTAAAGCTATTAGTTCTGCCACACCATCCTTATATTTTATCAATGCTAAAAAACTTTTAAAGAAATACTTCAACTTACTGACCTTCTCTGTCGGTTTTATTTGAAATAACTATTCAAATAACCTTCTCTATGACCTTTTTAACCTTCTCTGTAATGGTTTTATTTCTGCATCGATACTTCATGTGACCTTCTTTATCGATTTTATTTGACCTTCTAGTACCTCTTCTTCTTCTTCTTCTTCAGATATAAGTCGACATTCCTCCTCTTTGTCATAGGATTCTCTGTCGATATGTGGTGCCGATTCGTAGTCCCTCCTTTTGGTTGTACTACAACTTCCTCTTCTTGTCACAATCCTTCTTCTCTTTCCTGACCAAAATCTCCTTCCACTCCTTAGGGATTCCACCTTCTTGCTCAGTCTTGCTTTCAATAGGAAGAATCTTAGCTTATTCTGGTCCATTCTGATCAAAATATTTCTTGCGACATTACCTTAGCTCTCTACACATAAGGATTTATTTGTTAGACTACATCCTCAGAATCCCTTTTTCACATACCAACATCTTTATCCATAGTTTCAAGGATTTCAATAAGCAACAAAGACACATGTTTAACGTGGAAACCCATACGAGAAAAACCACAAAGGCGCTCTTCATCGGGCATGAGTAATGTTTAAATGCCTTTGGTTTGCGCACACACCTGCAGATACTTATCTAGATCTTCTTTATAATCAATGAGGTATTTATTCTTCTCATGCTCTCATGTCTAAGTCTCTCTACATCAGGTCCCTCTCTTTCTCTCTGACCTTCTCCTCTATTGGTTGTCTACACACAACTTGGATAGACCTTATAATCTTTTTACAATTCTTGTTTTACCTGTCAATTGGTTCTTAATTGTTAGTCGACAAGTTGTTCTACTATCTCAAAACATATCATTACATTAATATAGGCACTATCAACACAATTTACAATCATACTTTATTCACAAAATAGACTATTAGTCTAACTACCTCTTATCCAAAACTATGTCGAGCTCCTCGTTTCGACTTGCTCTTCTCCTCTTTTGTCACAATTTCTTCTGTTGCGGTATTTGCTTGTCTTGTGACTAGAATCTTCATTTTGCTAAACAAAATTCTGTAATCTTTTTCGAGGGGCAACAAGATATGTGTGATCTACATCCAGCATGAAAAAGGCTTGGCACTATAGAATTTCTAGTGATGTATAGATTCAAGAGATGTCACAAGTCAATGGCCCAAGTATAGAGTTGCAACAATAGTGATGATGTGCATGATGATGATCATGACAAAATAATACCTTCCTTATTAAGAGGGAGTGTTGAAGATTGTGTAACTTCACAATATATTCATATTGTACTTTTATTGTATTATTGTTATACCTCCTTTGGGGGACGTTATTGTCGTATTTGGTGATGTAAAAGTCTTTAAAGAATCAATGTAAACCTTCCGTTGTAAGTTGGACCAATAGTACCCAAAATAATTATTATATAAATGTTATTTGAGTCTCCCTAGAAAAGTCGGCCTAATTAGGGTAAAAGGTCACTCACATGTTGAGTATAAATAGAGGAGAGACTCCTCTCATTTGGACACACAAGTTTTCTCAAGCAAGTGCGCAAGAGAGAGAAGAAGAAGTTCAATGGGAAGAAGAAGAAGTTCCTCTTATCTTTTAGCCCGTCATATTATCTTGGTTTGGAAGTTCAATGGGAAGAAGAAGAAGAAGTTGATAGGTTTTCTCCCTTGTGGTTTTCCAGAGGAAAAATATTTGTGTCTATTATGTTGGCGTGCTTGTCTTTCTTTCAGTGATCCTATTGCATATTGTTATTGTGATATAATGGAAATTGTTTGAAGATCTAACATAATCATATTGGAAACTTTAAAACTCTGGAACTTAGAAATCTCAATCACAACACATAGGTATCAAACTTTTGGTACCACATTTTGGGAGATCGATTGAGACCATATAAATATTTTTTCAATTTGCAAACCATTGATTCTTTACCTTTTTCAGTGTAGTGCCTTGGTTGTGTCATATAGATCTTCCCCTTTAGGTCACCATTTAGGAATGTTGTTTTCACATCCATACATTATATCTCTAAATCAACATTTGCTACTACAAATAACATAAATATGATAGATGTTAATTTAGGAACTAGGGAAAAAATATCACCAAATTTATCCCCTCATCTTGAAAATATCCTTTTGCAAGTGACCTTTCTTTGTACTTTTCAACATTGCCATCTCAACTAATTTTCTTTTTAAACACCCACTTGCATCCCATGGGTTTCCATCCATAAGGAAATAATGCCAAGTCTTATGTATATTTTTTTTTACCATCCATAGCAAATCTTTAGGACTCCTTATCTTCCATCTGCATTTCCTCTTTCACAATTTTATGTTCATCAATGTTATCAAATAAAGCAAATATACATATAAATTTAGATGGAATATAAATATACCTATCTAGTTACTTTATTTTTCAAGTGGACCTCAAAGTTTGAATTGGAGTTTCTTCATCTGATTTCCTTTTGAACTCTTTGATCCCTCCTCCTCATCAAGTCCATCAGGAAATTTTTGAGCATTTTTTGGTTTAACTTTCTCCGTCTTTAGTGGTAGTTGAACAAGTGGTGACTTTTCATCATCTTTTGGCTACACCAACTTCAAATGGTTCTCCTTAGGCACAAGAGCATATGCCTCACAACCAAAAACATGAATATGTTGAAGTGAGGGCTTCTTGTTGGTTAGACCTCCAAAAAGGCCTTTTCCACTAGATTTTATGTAGGAAACTTGTTCGAGCTGTTTTTATAGAAAGAGATTAAATTTTTAAAAATACAAACTATTTTTAAATTACAAAATAAAAATTATAAGAGCCAACTTTATGGTGACCTATGAGCTAGAGTTTTTTGCAATGAAAATGAGCCAAAGTTTTTTGCAATGAAAATAATTGTTGAAAGAGTTGTTTTTTTACACTCATTCTTAATGTATATTTATATCTAACCTATGAGCTAAAGTTTTTGCAATAAAAATGAGCCAAAGTTTTTTGAATAATTGTTGAAAGAATTGTTTTTTTCACTCATTCTTAATGTACATTTACATCTAGTAATAAAATATAAAAACATTTTACAACTAAGGAATCAATATTCACAAAGTGATTTGACAGAGTAGTAATCCACATTTACACTTTAATAGAAGGCACAATAGACTTTAATGAGAGATCAAAAGCTCAAGGCTCACGACAATGTAACTTCAAGTTTAAACAAACCAGCACAATATTCATACTGTAAAACTAATTTGACCAGTAATAATGCACCATTAGACTTAATAGAGATCAATGGCTTACAGAAATAAACTTTAAACAACACCAGAACTATATTCATGGCCGTTATTAATTTTATTGGTACATCACCACTTATTTAACGCAATGCGGGATAAGAACGGTTCGTGAAGAATTCATTCTATATTGCATTGGTGGGCTGGCTACGCAAAGATCCCAGGTTTTTCAAGCCAAAGCCAAAGCCATCCGCCTTTAGTACGTGCGGGTGATATACCGCAGCAATTGCAGCTCCAATCAGCGGACCAACCCAGAATATCCACTGCAATACATTAAACAATAATCAGCGTCAGGATTAAATTATATCAATACCTATTTCCTCTCTACCGTTATTTAGATCGGTTAAACACAATGCTTCGGATTTATAGAGATTATTCTTACCAGGTCGTCCCATGATTTTTTATGGCCGTAAATAACAGCAGTCCCAAAGCTTCTGGCAGGATTGATGCCTGTGCCTGTGATGGGAGTGGTTGCCAAATGGATCATGAATACTGCAAACCCAATTGGAAGCGGCGCCAAAACCTGCATAAACCGCTTCTCATATTAATAACTTTATCCATGAATGAATATTAAAAACCAAGGTCCCTCTATATCTGTATTTATATATACATATATAGCTTCAAAGGTGGAATCAAAATTGTATACGGGGATGTGGGAGTCGCGGGCTTTGCGCTTGGGGTCTGTTGCAGAGAAGACAGTGTAAACCAAGACGAACGTGCCGATGATCTCCGCAAGAAGGGCAACTTTCTTAGAATAACCGGGAGATACAGAGTTCGATCCTCCTCCATTGGAGGCATAGAAGCTCCCCTGAATGCTGCTCACAAGGGCAGTTCCTGCCAGGGCACCCAGGCATTGAGCGACAACATACAATACGGCGCGAGGAAGCGAGACCTTCCTTGCGAGAAACAAGCCAAACGTTACTGCTGGGTTGACGTGACCCCCTGAGCACAAACATCGATGAATGGCATGATTCAGTTCAGCTTTTATAATATATATATGAAATGGAATCAGATTAAACTCCGGGGTCGTAGAATTTTCAGTCGGCTAATTCTTATACCTGAAATTCCCGATATGCAGTAGACGAGAACGAAGATCATTCCTCCGAAAGCCCAGGCTTCTCCCAACAGCCCAACTCCAGTACCGCAGATGCCTTTGCTTTGTTTGTTTTCAACGACAGTGGTCATTGTTATGTACAGGAAAAGCAGCGTGGCAACGAACTCAGCTATGACGGCTCTGTAGAACGAGAACAGCTTCAATTCTAGCGAATCAAAGAGAGGGGCCGGGGGATGGTCTCCGTAATCGCTGGTATGTTGTTCTAATTCGCCTTCTACCCCCATAGCTGCCATACTGATCTTGTTCTAAGCTTAAAAACAAATTCTATACTGCTATCTATGCTAAGAATAGATAGTATACTGTCCGGATTGTAGAGAGAAGAGCCTTCGGTTAAATAGTATCGTGGCTTTCTAGCGTACCGTGGACGTCACATGGGCATAGAGTATAAGCGATCTGTATTTGCTGTAACGTGTCCTTTGAGGGGCCTGTATGTCGGGTAAGCTAAATTTTTGTAAAAGAAAGTAGAGAACACTGCACTTATGTCGTCGCTTAGAGATTATAACGTAAATTGTTTTCTGTTATGTATTATCTGATGTTAAACTCGAAGAAGTTGGTAGGGTAGGTCTTTCATTTCGCATTCGCCTGTTCAGATGGGTGCCACTGGGAGATTGCTTCCATTAACATCAATTGCATTACAGCAATATGTGAACCATCCTGATTTTCAAATTAACATACCATCTTTCTAAATATAAATATAAATATATTAATGTTAATAATAATGATAAAGATTAAAATTAAAGCAATTATTGTGTTTTATGAAAATTTTTCAGGTATTTCATCATAATGATGATGTCATCATTATGTTTTTTCAGGTATTTCTTGGTTTTGGGGCAGCGGGGTCCATCAAAAGTATGCCGAGTGGGTACTCGTTGGATGCGGAATTTAATTCCGCATCCAACGAGCTCTCCCGATCGAAATTTGAGTAAAAACACAGGGAGATATATCAAAAATACAAACAAAAAAGTAGTTCTTTTATTTTCTTCCTCCAAAATTAATAAATATTATTTTATTATTTTAACTATTATTTTATTAATTCATTTTAGGAGGCCCATTTTGAGTTGAAATTTCCTCTAACGGAATCATTCTGCTTCTTGCAATCTTTTGATGGTCCTAGTATTCAGATGGGCAATAACAGTGAAATTCAAGACAAAGGGGAGGGTTCTATCAAGCTTGAGCATGGAAAGTTCAAAGATGTGCTTTATGTGCCCTCCTTAGTTGCAAATATGTTACCTGCATACCAGATGACTCATACTAGCTCTCCAAGGCGAGTGATATTTGGTCCTGACTCAGGGGAGATCACATATATCTCTACTGGGAACATCATAGTGAAGGGTGCTGCAAATCATGCCTCTAAGGCGTATGAGTTCTCACACTTCATTCCATTTTTAGAACCAGTGCACTCTCAACAACCACTTGCAAGGGAAGGTAAAAACATTCCATCTACTTCTTTTGCAATTTCCTCTAGTATTGCAGATCCAGCTGTAGCAGTTTATGAGATTGAAATTCAGGGTGATTCAGATCCAGATCCAATCCCTACTCCCAAGCATGAATATATAAGGAAGATGACTGAAAATCTATCTGACACAATGAACCTTGCGCTATGTCAGACAATATAACCTCCTTCAGAGAGATGCAACAAATTCCCTGTGAGATGCTACATTGCAAGGTATGATCAGTTACACTGCTTTCAGAAGAATAGAGTGGATCATACACCTCTTCATCTAGAAAGAGGCAAAGGTTACATTCCTCCTTCATTTCATCATCATTTTGGGAGAAGATGGAGAAGTCTACATGTCAGGCCCCAGGATACCTATGCATAGAACATCATGCATGCTGCTTCACTACATCATAGAGATTGCAACAACATATTTTCAAGTTTTTCAAACTTGAATCCTGATTCTATTTGCTTAGTTAGAGGGTGGGGGGATTTTTTCCCATGTGGTTTTTTCCCCAACTCCTTGTGTTGAGCAGTTACTTTACTTTTTGTAATGGGTGACCTATGGTCTTATTTACCAAGGCCCATAAATTTTCCAAGTTAGGATTCAGGGGGGGTGTTAGGATTATAATCCACCCTTTTCCAATTTGGTCAATTATGTCTAAATCAAGAGTATGTCTAAATATGGAGTCCTTTCAGTCTATTTTTAGTCACTAGCACCATTGGGTCCACTTGGCCTAATTGGGGCACATGCACTAGTTACTAAAGTGTGGGGAGCACTAATTGAGGCCAACTTCCACTGATTGCACTTGAATGCATCAGCTTAGGAGCCTCCTAGATCAATCCCTACAAATTAGGAGCCACTAGGAGTGCCGATACCAACCTTCATCAGTTGAGTTCAGTTGGTGACTAGTCAAGCTCAACTAGGAGTCAGTTACATTCAGTTCTAGTCCCTTACATTCAGTTCTACTCAGTTAGCGCTAAGATTGCATGGTTGCATGCAGGTGAGGCGCATTTACTCACCTACCTTAGTCAAGTAGACTAGTTAACACTGAATTAGACACTTGATTTTGGATTTTGAGCTCTGATGAACTCCGATAATGATTTAGATAAGGTCAGTTAACCATTCAGTCAAGTAGAGTCCAACAAATTCGAATTTCCTCATATGGATTCGAATTGCATGAGGATATTTAGCCATTATACTTCATTGTAATTAATTATCTAATTACCTTTTGTTAATGAAAGCTTTCAGAGTTGCAATCCATTTTTGCACTATTTCATTCTTCATTTTCTGAGTAAAATTGTGTGATATTTCTTGTGAGCTGTGTGTTGGTCCATAGATCTTTGTGCTCAATTTTACAGAGATTAATCAAGGAAAAAATTCTTTTTGTTTTTCTGATAAACTTATTGGTTTTACTAATATTGTCTCAACATGTGATAAACAATATGAGTTCCAATGGTTATCATATGATCTTTCCAATATGCATAGCAGCACATGGTACTCTTACTTTATTTGGTTGGATAGACTAGTTGACATGGGAAGTGTTTTCCAAACTCTTACCTTGCTTGAGGAGGATATTGGGATACCTTCATGGAAAGGAGATTTATCTCTAAAGGAGAAGGATGATTTATTTCCATTTGGATAAGAAACTATGAGTTTTTATTCCTTCATGAATGGAATGAAAATATGTATTGCAGAGAAGAATACTCATGGTAGTGATGCACTACCGATTTGGTTATGGGATTCTAGCATCATTTGGAATGATAGATTGTTCCAAGTGATCAAGAAGTTAAGTGGGATGATGTATAAGTCATGGGATCCTGGAATTATACGGAGTGACATATTTATACTAATTATATTTGAGATGAGTAGAATGCATCATACTTGGCGGGTTACAGGAGGACAATCTAGCCTTCATTCCTACACGTTTATCTATATGGAAAAATGGCTTTGTTTCCTACATAGGAAACCATATGATGGGTGGATAGGACATCTTCTAGATTTTTGGATTAGAATTATTCCAAAGGATCCTTATGTGGACATCATGAAATGTCAAGGTTGAAGTAGGAGACACTTCCCACTCCTTAGATTCATTTGGGACCTTGGAATCATCCTTGGCATCAATTATTTCAATAAGAGATTTCACATAGTATTATGGGGGATAGAAACACCTCTCAAGAGGAATAAGATGCATAAGGTTAAGTACCTTCCCAAAATTGATCTCCATTTTTATTAACACCATCAAGTTCATTTGGAAGAAGAAATTTTACAATTGACAACTCTTTGTATCCATGGTTCCTACTTGGGAATCACATGCATGAGTATTGATTTGGTTGATGCACCTATGAGTTCACCTCCCTACATGAGAAAATAAGATATCAAGAAATTGGGTAAGCTTGTGTTTATTCTTTTTTTAGTGCATTTTTTTTATGGTATGGTGTTTACGAAGCACTTTGTTACTTTGGAGGTTGTATCAATTGTTGGGTAGAGCATACATTACATAACAAATTGTTTGAGCATGGATTTGGAAGAGTTGAGATAACATATCATTGATTATATGATGGAGTATGGTAAATGGGATGCCCAAGGAGGGAAATAAGTTTCCTATGGGGATGAGGAATTTGAGGGATTTTTAAAAAAGAGTAAAGGAAGTGACAGGGAACTTGTTCTATGTTTTCCACACATGGGTTCGCTCCATCATTTGTGTTTAGAGAGAAGGATTCCAAAGAAGGTATGGAAGAGGTTGCTACAAAATATTCACCTTAGTTGTTTGAATATTCATAGATGGGTGAGGGAGAGGCTTCTATGGAGATGCCTCAATGATGAAGGATTGAATTATGAAAATAATTGCATCTCATGCAAACAATATTGAGAGGATCAAAGTTATCTTCTACACTCCCTACTACTTCAGGAGATGGTAAAGCACAATTGTCCAAGTATTACTTTGATGATTTTCACTAATCTTTTGATGCATGATAGTTTTTTTTAAGGAAAGGTCATTGAAACAACCCTTATGAAAAACTCGTATCCTCTTTTTCATAAGAATGGAATTTTATCAATGCATTATTATTTCCATCATAAGTTTTTCAAGAAGGGATTGCCCATTCTACATGTTTTATTCAATTTCAATCCAAACCTTGCAACACAATTAGCTATGGATTATTTAAAGAGAAAGGTCATTCATGAATTTATGGTGAAGGATGACAAATGCAATATTTTCAAAGGAGTCATCTATGAAGGATATGAAGTTCAAATGGTGTATGCAACAACTTGCAAAGTTTGTGGAAAAGTGTCCCAATGTTTCATCATTTACATTTTCCCTTGCTTGGGACAAGCAAGTTTTGGGAGGGGAGCACTCTCATGTCCCCATTTTGGTGACATAAGGATGATGTTATTAAATCATTCCATCCCTTTGGGTTAAAGAGAAAAAATAACATGGTTACTATTAATTCTTGAAACAAGGCATTAATTAATTAATATAAGTCATTTTTATTTCCTAATGTTATAAATGCACTTTAGATAAGTTTATTTTTCATAAATAAATTTATATATTAATAAAATAAAGTGGATAATGGACCATGAGGGCACATTAGAGGATAAGGTTTTACCAAGATCAAAGTTTGTAAAAGAATAAAGAAAGGAGAAACAATTAAATCTGGAAATTAAAAAAAAAAACAAAGAAAGAAGGAAACTAGATAAAGTAGGGAAAAACTAGCATAAATAAGAAAAGAAATACAAAGCGAGAAAGCTCGGGAAACGCATAATAAAGTAGAAAAGAAGGATAAAGCATAAAATCAGGATAAGGAAAAAAATCAAGATAAAGCAGACAAAAGCAAAAAAGTAGAATAAAGCAAGAATAAAAGAAGGATAAAGCAATAAAGTAGGACAAAGCAGTAAAAGAAGAAAGCAAAAAATAAAGATCATGAAGAAAAATATTTTTAATCTAACTCTTGAGGGTGAAATTGGTCAAGGTAGCTTGGAAAAGAAACAATGTTTTCTATAAAAGAAGGCTAGTGCACCACTTTCACATCTTTTGATAGTTTGATAATTGAATTGACAACTACTTGCCTCTAGAATTAGGAGAGGTGCCCATGCTTCTATTATGAGGATGATGACATCCAATATTCATCATTGAGATGATTTTGGGTCCTATTATAAGATCCAGTGAATTTTTATCCTATTACAGTGATTGAAAAATCCTTCCCATCCAATTCTTCATGCTTTGTAGTCTTTTATCATAGAGGATTCTTCCAGTATTCTTTCTCATTCTTGAGATATATTTATGACGTAATTCAGCATGTGAAGGATTCCATTGATGTCATATAATAACTCTGAAATTCTTTTAGTTTCTGCAATAAACAAAAGTCTGATTTATGTCCTAGTGTGCCCACCTACGTTAGTTTACTACATAAATTGAGATAGTTTCAATGTTTAAGTCATTAATGCATCATAACAACTCCAAATTAGATTCTTCCACTTGATTCTTTTCATTAAAAAGTTACTTAACACATCCCATCACTGAAATTGAGAATTCCAAACCTCCTTGCACTATTTGAGTTATCATAAAGTCAAGCTAATTGAGCAGTCCTAGAAGTCATTTTCGCTAGTTTTCCTTTGAAACCTTCTAAAAAATTCCTCAAAATTGATGGCGTTAATCCTAAGGATTAATTTACTGATATTATATGCCCTATAATTTTCTCCAATACAAAAATCCATCACCATTGGTTGATAGGAAGTGTTAAGCAAGGGGTTTAGTTTGGATATGCTGGGGTGCCTATGAGACTTGGAAGTAAAATTTATCCTCTCTTATTTTGAAACCATAAAAGGTCCTAGTACATTGTGAATACAATTCAAATCCAAGAATTTTCCTTACTCTTGCCTTTATCTTTGAATAAAAACCCTAAACCTTGGTCAGATCTTAGTTTGAGTCACCTATCCTACTGTTTGTTAAGGTGTATGATTTAGTGTTCCAAATATATTAGTTGGTACATTACATCCAAGATCAGGTAATCCATCATATGTTTTCTACTTTGAGGCTGTGCATCAGCATGTTTGGGAAAATTTGCTTGTGGGAGTCAACTTGCTCTTTGTGATATGAATTTTGAAAATCATCATCATATAAAAGATGTCTCCTTTAGATTGGAATTAATGTACAAGAATACTTTTTCTATTCTCTCACTCCCTCACCTTTGTTTATGGTTTTGGCTTGCCATGGATGGATATTTTAAACCACGACACCATAATTATGCAAGATGGTGTTCCCAGTCTGGCAATTAGGCCTTAGATAATGCATGACAAGTCTTAGTTTCTCTGTCAATTTTTATTATATGTTCTTGGTTCATACTTTTGGTTTCCTCTCAACTTGTAGACATGTATAAAGGTCTCAGTCTCTATTTTTTGGCTCATTATGCCATTTTTGTGATTTGTATAAGTGTTTGTATTTCTTTTGAAGAATTAGGAACTGAGCTATATGGGCGTTTCTATTATGCCCCTCATACTTTGCTATGAACTTCTTTTCTAATATAATATAATGTTGTTCCTACTTACAATATATTCATTTTTTCATATTGATGTGTATTTTAACGATGCTTTTTCTATTATCAGATTTATTTTATCATGGTTACACCCAACATTACAAAGTGCATCAATCTTTAGATTCCATGGTTCCTTTGAGTTAACATAGAGGAATTTGTTTATAGGCTAGCATATACATTGGAGATAAGACAATAATTCCATTGAGTAACACTAATATGTGCAACCTTAATTCATGCAGTAAAAAATGCAACATTACCACATATTCAACAAAAGGAATACATTGTACACCAATCCTAATATGCACAACTAAACAATCTTAAAAATATTTCCATGAAAATGCCTAAAAATGTTCCAAGATAATGAACAAGTGACAAAGTTATGAAATAGTACGTTGATCGATATATCAAAATTTTGATACTAGTATCAAAATGGATAAATTAAAGAATAGTAGCAAAAAGTGGTCCAAGAGAAGACGATCCTATATATCGCTATCTAAAAATTTCTCATTTTGTTCCTAGTCCAAATATCACTATATCAAAATTTCTTATTTTGTTCCTTCTCATCATCAACTTATTGTCTTAGTGCACTAGATTTAGCTTCAGATTCCTGATCAATCAAATAGATCTTGTCTAGAATGGCTCAGTCTTCCTCTTCTCTTTCTTGTGAGCATCATCATAATATATATGAAATGGAAACCTAACAAGTTGGATATAATTTCAACTTTGTGTTGTGTTTTTTTCATCGACAATGCGAGATACTCTACAACCCAGTATGAGGGATATGTTTGATCCCTATTAGCGATTCATAAAATCTAGGTCTAAGATGGATCTATACAAGTTTAATCACAACTCATTTAAAAATACCAATACTAGCTTATACTAAATGTTTTTTAAGTATATTGGATAAAGTGTGAATAGGTATTAGTAGTTATTTAGTTATCCAGATGGAGATCGGTGGCCACCCACCTATTCCATTGGCTCAAAACAATTGTCCATTTTGGCAGTTTCCTAGTTATTTATCTACGTTTTTTCGGGTCCCAAACTTCCGGAGCCATTTTGAGGCCTTAAACAACATTTTTTTGGCATCAAATGGTCAGGAAAATATGAGTCTATTTCAGACTTAATATTTATTATTTTTGGATTTAAATCTCAAATAGATCTTTCCAACAAGATATCGGGCACCCAAATCGGAGATCATATGCAAAAGTTATGACCCTGGGAAGTTGTCTGTTCAACTTACCACCTTGGGGCCGCAAAATTTATGACGATTCATATTTTAGAGTTATGTTTTGGAATTTTGGGGTTCTCGCTCTCATTCTTACTATAAATAGGCCCCTTTGGCCTCATTTTGTATTCAACTTTGCACGGATAAGCGTAGCAGGAACATCTCTTCTCAGAGATAGCCATCGCCATTCTAGCTATTGTATTACAGTCTATTCTATTTCTACCATTTAATAGTTACTGTATCTTTGTTACCTTTGCAAAATGTCTTTGTGATTATGATTCTATATCTATTCTTTCATTTCATTCACACATAAATCCAGATCAGTGGTATAAGAGCAATCTTCTCTTTGATTGTTTCTCGATGGATGTCCTCGATGAGGTCTAGGTATAGAGAGTTTGGTCTCGAACTAATTTCACTTGATCAGTCTCGTCGTCCCAAATGGACTCACATGGCGAAAGAAAAGAGAGACGACGGAGCAGGAGATCATATCAAATCGTTGCTCGAGGAATCCCTCACGCGACAAAGGAATGAGATGATGGATAATTTCGCCCAAATCCTTCTACGAATGCCGACAGCGGAAAGTACGTCTTCAACAAGCAACCGATTCGGTGATGCAACTCCCTTCAAGGTACAATTTAAGTTTGATATTCCTTTATTTGAAGGACATATCGATGCAGATGCCCTAAATAATTGGTTGAATGTTCTAGAAGGGTATTTCTTTGCCCACAATTTCTCCGACAAGGAAAAGATCACCTTTTCTCTCCTTAAGGTAGTCCCCCATGTCCAAAATTAGTGGGTTACTTATTGGGAGAAACTCATCAGACGAGTCTGGAATGTTTGAGACAAATACCACTTGGGGCTCTTTCGTAGATGTCATTAAGGAATAGTAATACCCTATGTGAAACTATGATGACCCGTACACCAAATGGACCATCTTGAGTCAAGAGAGGGACCAGACGGTGTCGGAGTACACCAACAACTTCCATACCTTGCTCACAAAGCTAGGTATCAAGGACTTCAAGCGACATCTGATTCTGAAATATCGCAGTGGTATACATCGGTACATCTGAACTGATATGGACTTCCTCGAAATCTCTTCACTTGGATCCTCCTATCGATATGTTGTCAAAATCAAGGAGAAATTTCGACAAAAGAGAAAGAGAGACTCTGGAACTACGAATCCACTGTAGAAGCAAGGTGATGGAAACCCTATCCCGTAGAACACAGGACAAGGAAATGAAAACCAGTCCTCGCCACAAGAAAAGAAAGGGGATGGAAATAAAAAGAAGGACATCGAGAAGTGGTACGAATTTGATAAAATCCCTTGGCATAACACTGAAGAATGTCACTCCAAGCAGTCATTGGTGGATGAGATCAAATCTTCAGAATCAGATCTTGATTCCGATTCCGAGCATAATGCCACAGCCGTAGACAATGGGAAGCAAGTCATTAATGCAGACCCCATTTCCACTATTGCTACCACACAAATTCAAATAGAGGATCTTGTAGAGTCATAGGCATAAGAATTCCACTTCCACTCGTATATGTGGGTGAAGGGAAACCCACTACATTTTGTTGTTGATAGTGGTAACCAAAAGAACCCGATCTCAGCAGAAGGCGTCAAGAGATTGCAGCTTCTGACAACACCACACCCACAACCCTATAACATTGGTTGGCTAAGCCAGGGAGGAGGTATCTACATTACTCAAAAATTCCTCTTACCATATGGAATTAACCCTTTCAAAGACGAGGTACTTTGTGATGTGGCCCCACTTGAACTCTGTGATGTTCTTTTAGGACAATCATATATGTGGAAGCGTCATGTTGTATATGAGTCACAACCTCAGAGTGTCATTGTTACTTTGGGAGGAAACCTTTATTGGATATGAGAGACAATTTCACTTAACATAGTCTCGCAAGGTAGGAAGATAAGCTCCCACATCAAAAAAATATTCCTCTTCACAATTGTGTTTGAAGGAGAGCATTAGATTACCTCCACACCTTCAGCACATGGTATCTCTTCTCACTAGACACAAGAAGAAAATAGAGTCTGTGTTTCCTCATCCATCTAAGTACCTCTATGATGTAAGGACATGCATTCAAGGTGATCCTCCAAAATCAAATCATCCACACAGAAATTACAACCCTCTCGGGATGCCAAAGAAAATAATCCCCTTCACTTCAGCAAATGTCGCACCAAGAGATCAACTCAACACACAGTTCAAGATATAATACGGGTTCGATGCAATGGATACCATTGCTTCATGAGGAGGGAGGAGTGATCTAGATGGATATCGGTGGCCACCCACCTATTCCACTGGCTCAAAACAATTATCCATTTTGGCAGTTTCCTAGTTATTTGTCTACGATTTTTCGGGTCCCAAGCTTCTAGAGCCATTTTGAGGCCCTAAACAAAATTTTTTTGTCATCAAACGATGGAGATAATATGAGTCCATTTTGGATTTGATATTTTCCATTAATGAATGTAAATCTTGGATAGATATTTCCAACTAGCTATCGAGTTCCCAAATAGGAGATCGTATGCAAAAGTTATGACCCCGAGAAGTTGCCTATTCAACTTACCACCTTGGGGCCGCAAAATTTTTGACAGTTCATCTTCTAGGGTTATGTTTTGGACTTTTGGGGTTCTCACCCTCATTCTTACTATAAATAGGCCCATTTGGCCTGATTTTGTATTCAGCTTTTCATGGATAAGCGTAGAAGTCACATCTCTTCTCAGAGATAGCCACCGTCATTCTAGCTATTGTATTACAATCTGTTCGATTTCCACCATTTAAAAAAATATGTGTTTACTATATCTTTGTTACCTTTGAAAAATGTCTGTGATTATGATTCTGTGTCTTTTCTTTCATTTCATTCACACATAAATCCAAGTCATTTAGGTAATGGTTTTTAAAATCATTCTGCTCTAAATAAAAAAATATAATTCAAAACACTTCAACAACAAGCAAAATGAAAAAAAATCTTATAGAAACTACTAGAAAACGTAATTATAATAGAAGTGAAATAACATCATACAAGTGGCATATCACATCCATATAGTGAAGGAAGAGGTCAAACATTAAGGAGCACCAAGACTATGCAGATCATAAACGCATGCATGCCCAATTGGTAGATAGACTCACACATAGCATTCATGTATGTTTTCAGTGTGCATCTTAAGTAAATTAATTGCATGAATTAATTCACAACAATCAATTAGCAATTTTGCAACACAAGAAATTATAATATAACATAGTTATTTTTGCTAGAATGATAGTAAACTAATAGAACTATTTCTATAATGATAGTATCATTGGAGCATAAAGGATTCCTATTGATAAGGTATAAAGTACAACTCATGGAGAACAATCATAGCTTAGTATTTTACACAAGTCAAACAATTTTCCTTTTATTATATGCAACGTTTTTCTAAGACATGGACTTACTAGACAAAAATAAGCAAAGGACATAAGCTTATATTTTTTTCCTTGCCTTCTAGAAAATAAAGTACACAATTTCCTCTAGTATTGAGGAAGGAGGTAAATACAAGTTTATTTAATAAAAAACTAATGGTTTATTGCAAATCGATTGTAAATGGAATTGGGAGGAAGAGGAGGAGGAGCAACATCAACATAAAGAAGACTTTGAGCAATGTTCCATCCATTCACTATGGAGTGTATGCATAGTAGAGGAAAATGTATTTCCTCTTTGGAACTACCATAAAAAAGGGCTCCCCCAAGTTGGCTACATATTTCATATGAATATGTTGAATACACCATTTACAAGTTTTCCAAGAAGGGTTTGACCCCTTCACAAATTTGTGTAATCCTTCATGACTACCATGGAATTGCACAAGTGAAGTGTTGAAATATTGTGACTTCGAAGAATATTCTATATGTATCTTTTTGTGGTCCCCGATGGTCCTACCGGGAGAACCACTTGTATTAATTTGTACCCTGATGCTTCTAATCGGAAGAACTAATAAGAGTCATGAGGTAGTCCCCTCTAATTGTAAAGGTGGGTCATTAGCACCCCAGTGTGGTTACTTGAGCCTACATGTGTAACTCGAGCCTACATGATTTAACTCAAGCCTACATGTTGAATGAGTTAATTAAAGTGAACGGATGAATATAAATAGAGGTGTGGTGCTCCTCATTTGAAGTACACACTCTCACTTGTAGCACATTAGTGGAGAAGAGAAGAGTCGCTAGAGAAGGAGGAGCATCAAGCTTTGATCTCCTTGTTGGTTTTACCTTTTATCTTTTTGGGGCATCTATATTGAGGAAGCTTTTGCTGGGTTTTTCCCTTTAGGGTTTTCCCAGGATAAATCTTTGTGTTCCTTTTGTATGGTTGTGCTTGTCTATCTTTCAGTGATCCTGTTTATATGCTTTTGTTATGAATTCGAAATGAAATACTAATGATCTAGCTTATCATATGAAAATTTAACATGGTATCAGAGCCACCCTAAAAGAAGACATTGTGCAGCTACAAAAGCTAGGGCTTCTTACTTTTTGGGTCTCTATCCACAATAGATCAGTAAAAGAAGGCTATAATGACTCTCCATTGAAGGGCGCATCTTTCTGTCGAAGTGGAATTCAATTCCGAGCATTTTTCAGTTTTGGTGCAGAAAATTAGGGCTTTCTACAGAAGAGGAATTTTTGAGTGAGCCCAGCATAGGATTGTTCTCCTCATCAAAATTGAAGTTTAGAGACCTGGATCAATAAATTTGGTTGGGTGAAACTCTGGGAAAGTCAAACCCTAGTTAGACCCACGGGGACTTCACTTAGTGAACCTCTCACATAGCATGTGTGATCGTGGGATATTAAAGAATACCCTTAATTTCGAGAGATATTGACCCAAAATCTTTTTGTTGAAAACCCCTCCCAATACTTAAAACCTCCTCCCCACCCCTTTTTATACCTAAATCCTTATAAACCACCCTACCCACCCCCACCTTAAACCCCTCATCCCCCCAATACCTACAATATATTGGTTCAATTTTTGATAATTTAAAAGCCCACAATATGAACTAACGTGATAGGATATTGGCCAACAAGTGAAGCCCCCATGGTTTGAACCTGATCTAGGAAAACCCTAAATACTAAAACTGCTAAGTTTCGGTACATTCGCTATATCCTGATGTACACTGTGTCCAAAATTCAGCCTCAGATTCACTATATTCTGGGAGATATGATCCCTCCAAGTTAGGGTTCCAGCCTCTTCTAGAATTCATCTCTAAACAGGAAACCTGGGGAGAATTACTGTAGGTTTGGATACAAAGTTGGAAATTGAATTCATGAAGATGTTCCAGAAAGAGCACGGACTATAATTTCTGTGGTCCAATGTTCCGAACTAGAAGATGAAACAGTGACATGTGGCAGGCTGTACAACTTTGCTGTTCTGAACAGTCCTGTAACAGGTCACCTTGGGAAAAGGATCATAAATCCCAATTGGTGACGCAAATTCTGATGAAACCTATGGTGTTGGATTAGCGACATGCGAGGTTACCTTAGTGTGAAATTGCAGACATAGAGGAGCAGTAATTTCAGAGATATCACAGAAACAGTGATAGGCATTTCTGCAAAAGAAATTGGAAAACTAGGGCTTCCTGTTCCGGGAGCTTCCCTCTACTGTTTTCAGAAAAGGAGTACATTGGACAACTCCATTTGAAGAGATATATATTTATATCCAATCAGATCTAAAATATTCCAAGTTTTGAAAATTAGGGTTTCTCTGACAAACCCTAGATCAGCCAGCTCTTGAAGTAGGATAGACACCTCAAATTGGTAAGATCTAATCTTTTGCTATTTGCATTTGAGGTTCTCATTTCAAAGTGATCTATCACATTAGCTTGAGGATAAGCTTGATGAAGTCGACAACTTCCAAGCATGGAAATATTTGATCTCTCTGAATAAAATGAATTGGACACCTACACGAGTAGAGAGGTTCCAGAGGGAGATGAGGCTCAAAGCCTTACATTAGAAGAACTTGGTCAAGGCCAAGAAGATCATTGTTTATTCAGTCATAGATCAACTTGTACCACAAGTGTCTTCCCTAAAGACACCAAAAGAGATGTTTGATTCCTTGACCAAGCTATTTGAAGAAAAGAACATACATCAGAAGATGACCTTAAGAAACAAATTGAAGAGGTAAAAGAATAAGTGCAGAATGCAGAAGTGGTGATAGCCACCTTGAATGGCCTCCCAGGATCGTGGGATTCATTCATGCGAAGAATGTATTCCAGAAGGAAGTGATTAATTTCAGCTCGACTCATAAGAAGAGAAGAAGAACATGGGAGCAATTGAAGATCAAGCTCTCACCATCCAAAGAAGATCCCTCATGCGATGAGGAATATGAAGAACTCAATTCTTGAAGAACCTCTTATTCATCTTATCATTTGGATAAGAAATGATGATTTCATGAATGAAGAAGATGATAAAGCAGATGGAGTCTACCCATGAAACAAATAAAAGATAAGTATTCAATTGTTATTTCATGATATTGTTTTGTTATAGATTTGATTATATTCAGTTGATGTGTTATGCATGATAGATTGTTTGCATTAAACTACTAATATGCATGTGATGGGTAAGTAGCTCATGGGGCTATACAAATATCCGTTGCTACTTATCTAGAATGAAGCCTCCTTGCTGACATACTGGATTAGTGCACAATCTCAATAATGTCATGATAGAGATGGAAGGCATCTAGAAAGTTTGTGTGAGATATGGATGAATGTTGTATTGGCTAAACAGTTGCATGCTGCATAAGAATTTGTCATTATGCATATGTTTTATGAAATAGTTCTAACCATGCAGCCGGTGCATTTGAATTGTAGGAAAGGTCCTATACAACCTCCTACAAGAAGTATGAGACTTGTTCCGAAGAACAAGTGATGACAATTCAAGATTCACTGCAATAAAATCTGAAGCTTCCAGGGTCAAAGACACCATGACAGAAGAAAGAGCTTCAGAGAGCTGTAGATCCACCTCGAAGGATGAAGACCACCATGGGTACGAGAGATAACCATGGATGAAGAAAAGAATGCTATGAAAGAAGCTATGATCAAAGAATAACAGTTGATCATGGGGAATGATGTATATGATATGATTTCGAGACATAAAGGGAAGTACGTAGTATCCTCCATATGGATCTACAAGAATAAGTGTACAAAGAAAGGTTCATGATTTGCCTCAGAAAGAATAGACTATGACATGACATACTCTATTGACCAGCATATATCAAGCATAGAACCACCTATACAGAATGAAGAGGGAAGATGATACTCCACTTTAGGGGGAGTGACTACAAAATATATCTAAGTTTGACATGGTACGACATGATGGATAGCTTCATGATGGATCAAGACTTTATGAAGAGTAATGTGGGTTCCAACCTTCAAGGTTGAATGCAAAATACTAGGATAAGTTGATGACCTGACAAGACGAACTCATGGAAGATGTTATGATGAAAGAATACTAGAATGATGTTTGGGATATAGTACTCAAACCAGAAAGCAAGAATGTGGTATCTTCCAAATGGATTTGCAAGATAAAATATGTTGCTGATAGAAGTAAGGAATGAATTATGGCTAGAGGTTTCTATCAGAAAGAGGGAATTGATTCTGAAGAGACACTTACTCCAGGAAGTAAGGTACACTTCCTTTAGAACTATCATGGTAGTTTCTTCCATGATGAAGTAAAGACACGCCTTCCTTAATGGAATGATTGAGGAAGCGTTTTACATCGAATAGTCACAAGGATTTGAAGTTGAAGACAGATGGAATCACATATGCAAGTTGAAGAAGGCCCTTTATGGCCTGAACCAAGCTCCCAAAGCTTGGTATGGAAGAATATATAGTTTCTTGATGAGCATGGGCTTTGCCAAGAGTAAAGTCGATCCTAACCTTTACTACAAGGTTGTAGAATATGAACATGCCATCCTGTTATTATATGTGGATGACTTATTCTTGACACGAAATGAGAAATAGATCATGGAAAGCAAGAAGAAACTAGCAGAAGAATTTGAGATGAAAGACCTTGGGTTAATGCATTATTTCCTAGGTCTGGAAGTATGGCAGAGTTCAGAAGGAATCTTTCTCAACCAGGGAAAGTATGTGGTAGAGATATTGAAGAGATTCAATATGTTGGAATGCAAAGCCATGGCCACACCCATGGACTCCAACCTGAAGTTGTTAGCTGATGACTCATCAGAGTTAGTGGATGTGACTCATTACAGACAGATCATTGGGTCATTTATATACTTAAAAAATACCAGACCAGACATTTTTTTTGCTGTGAACACCTTAAGTCAATATCTTGTTCAACCAAGACGGGTTCACCTAGTAGCTGCAAAACATGTGATGAGATATCTGAAAGGGACTATAGACTTTGGTCTATACTATGATGGAAACCATGACTACAGATTGTATGTCTATATAGATGCAGTTTGAGCTAGAAGTATCTCATACATGAAAAGCACATCAGGTAGATGCTTTTGCGTCTATTATGAGTTCATGGTTTAATAGGAAATAGTCCAGTGTTTCTCTTAGCACGGCTGAAGTAGAATACATAGCAGATTGCTCTGCTAAGTTGTGAAGCCATATGGCTTTGGAAGCTGATATCAGGTCCCTTTGACCTGAAGATAGATACAGATGATGGTGATTTAGTATTTCTATACTGAATATAGAGATGATGATGTTTCAGTATTTCCATCTGAAGATATAGATGATGATGATTTCAGTATTCCCATACTGAAGATATAGATGATGATGATTTTAGTATTCCCATACTGAAGATATAGATGATGTTTCAGTATTTACATACTGTAGATTCAGATGATGGTGATTTCGTATTTCTATACTGAATATAGAGGTGATGATGCTTTCAGTATTCACATACTGGAGAGACAGATGACGATAGTTCAGTATCCACATACTGAAGATGTAGATGATTATGGTTTAGATGATGATGTGTTGACGAAACCTCTATCCCAAGTAAAGTTCAAAAACTTTCGAGACAAGCTTGGTGTGGTTTAAAAAGACCTTCCCCGAAAGGGGGAGTAGTGATGTTGAAGTGGGATTGTATCATCCCTGGGCACTTTCCCTAAAGTGAGTCGGTGACCTCGGTCCTCGAGAATGAAGAGGGATTGTATCATCCCGGGACATATGTCCATAATAGATCCGGTGACTTCAGTCCTCGAGAATGTGGTGGGATTGTATCATCCCTGGGTACTTTCCCTAAAGTGATCCGGTGACCTTGGTCCTCGAGAATGAAGAGGGATTGTATCATCCTGGGACATATGTCCGTAATAGATCTGGTGAACTTCGGTCATTGAGAATGTGGCAGGATTGTATCATCCTTGAACTTCGGTTCGGAATGGATCCACTGAACTTTGGTCATCGAGAATGTGGCAGGATTGTATCATCCTTGAACTTCGGTTCAGAACGGATCTAGTGAACTTCGGTCATCGAGAAGGTGGCAGGATTGTATCATCCTTGAACTTTGGTTTAGAATGGATCCAGTGAACTTCGGTCATCAAGAAGGTGGCAGGATTGTATCATCCTTGGACTTCGGTTCAAAATGGATCTGGTGAGCTTCGGTCTTCGAGAAGGTGGCAGGATTTTATCATCCTTGAACTTCGGTTTAGAATGTATCCGGTGAACTTTGGTCATCGAGAAGGTGGTAGGATTGTATCATCCTTGGACTTCGGTTCAAAATGGATCTGGTGAACTTCAGTCATTGAGAAGGTGGCAGGATTGTATCATCCTTGGACTTCGGTTCAAAACAGATCTAGTGAACTTCGGTCATTGAGAAGGTGGCAGGATTGTATCATCCTTGGACTTCGGTTCAAAACGGATTCGGTGAACTTCGGTCATCGAGAAGGTAGTAGGATTGTATCATCCTTGGACTTCAGTTCAGAACGGATCCGGTGAACTTCGGTAATCGAGAAGGTGGTAGGATTGTATCATCCTTGGAATTCGGTTCAGAATGGATCTGGTGAACTTCGGTCATCGAGAAGGTGGCAGGATTGTATCATCCTTGAACTTTGGTTCAGAAGGGATCCGGTGAACTTCAGTCATCAAGAAGGTGGCAAGATTGTATCATCCTTTGACTTCAGTTCAAAATGGATCCAATGAACTTCGATCATTGAGAAGGTGGTAGGATTGTATCATCCTTGGACTTCGATTCAGAACGGATCCGGTGAACTTCGGTAATCGAGAAGGTGGCAGGATTGTATCATCCTTGGACTTCGGTTCAGAACAGATCCGGTGAACTTCAGTCATCGAGAAGGTGGTAGGATTGTATCCTCCTTGGACTTCAGTTTAGAATGGATCCAGTGAACCTCAGTCATAGAGAAGGTGGCAGGATTGTATCATCCTTGGACTTCAGCTTAGAATGGATCCGGTGAACCTCGATCATAGAGAAGGTGGCAGGATTGTATCATCCTTGGACTTCGGTTCAGAACGGATCCGGTGAACTTCGATCATCGAGAAGGTGGTAGGATTGTATCATCCTTGGACTTCAGTTAAGAACGGATCCGATGAACTTCAGTCATCAAGAAGGTGGTAGGATTGTATCATCCTTGGAATTCAGTTCAGAACGAATCCAGTGAACTTTGGTCATCGAGAAGGTGGTAGGATTGCATCATCCCTGGAATTTAAGTCCAAAAGAGATCCAAAGACTTCTTTGTCTTTGTACTGTGGTTTGCAGGTTGTTGCTGATGATGATGATGCTTCTGATTGAAAGATCAGAGTGTGATGATGATGATATTTTGATGTTGATATTTTGATGATGTTGATGTTTTGATAATAATGATGTTTTGATGATGATGATGTTTTCATGATGATGTATATGATCGAAAGATCAGAGTATGATGATGATGATGTTTCTGATTGAAAGATCAGAGTATGATGATGATGTTGTTGCTGATTGAAAGGGTCAAAGTGCTGAAGATGTTGTTGATCGAAAGGTCAAAGTACTGAAGATGTTGCTGAAGTTGTTGCTGATCGAAAGGTCAAAATACTGAAGATGTTGCTGATTGAAAGGTCAAAGTGTTGAAGATGTTGCTGAAGATGTTGTTGATCGAAAGGTCAAAGTACCGAAGATGTTGTTGAAGTTGTTACTGATCGAGAGGTCAAAGTATTGAAGATGTTGATGCTAATCGAAAGGTCAAAGTGCTGATGATGATGTTGCTGATGTTGCTGATCGTAAGATCAGAATATGATGATGATGATGATGCTATTCGAAAAGCCAAAATGCTGAAGAAGTTGTTGCGGATCAAAATAGTCAGATTGTTGCTGTTACTGAAGACTGAAGATTTAAGATGAAGACTACATGATGTTGAAAAGCTTCCAATGATTTATAGATGTATTACCATGATGATGTTGATGATGTCCTCTATCTCTCTCCTACTATTGTTGTTGTTGATGTTGTTGTAGAATACCCTTCTCATTAAGGGGGAGTGTTGAAATATTGTAACTTTGAAGAATATTCTATATGTATCTTTTTGTGGTCCTCGATGGTCCTACCGGGAGAACCACTTGTATTACTTTGTACCCCGATGCTTCTAATCAGAAGAACTAATAAGAGTTATGAGGTAGTCCCCTCTAATTGTAAAGGTGGGTCATTAGCACCCCAGTGTGGTTACTTGAGCCTACATGTGTAACTCGAGCCTACATGATTTAACTCAAGCCTACATGTCGAATGAGTTAATTAAAGTGAACGGATGAATATAAATAGAGATGTGGTGCTCCTCATTTGAAGTACATACTCTCACTTGTAGCGCATTAGTGGAGAAGAGAAGAGTAGCTGGAGAAGGAGGAGGATCAGGCTTTGATCTCCTTGTTGGTTTTACCTTTTATCTTTTTGGGGCATCTATATTGAGGAAGCTTTTGCTGGGTTTTTCCCTTTAGGGTTTTCCTATGATAAATCTTTTTGTTCCTTTTATATGCTTGTGCTTGTCTATCTTTCAGTGATCCTGTTTATATGCTTTCGTTATGAATTCGAAATGAAATACTAATGATCTAGCTTATCATATGAAAATTTAACATGAAGAGTGTCATTAGCAATAAAATATTGCAAATATTGAAGGCTCATGGCCTTGCAAAAAAATACCTAAGTATATGTACCATATTATTAAGAAAGGAGTTACTGCCATGAAGCATCCTAAGAGGAATAACAATGATAAATATTCTAAGTTCTAATTGTATTTAGTGGAGAGTAGAGTCCATCGGTTAGCTAGATACTACAAGAGGGTCAAGAATATCCATGTTAGATCATTAATCCACCTTAGTACCATGTTCATACACCTAGGACACATTTTCATTAGTCTTATAATATGTTATATGGTCCAAAACTAGGTTATATTGGTCAACCTTGGTCTATTGGGTGTTTTGGACTCATAATTTCACCCATGCGCTCTCTTTTGATCATTCTAAACGTCCATGCACCCTAATTAATGACATATCATACCTTGGTGTTCTCCCTATCCCTTAAAATATGGAAACTATTTTACTAGAGGTGCGAGTGCAAGTATTTGGTGGTTTTTTGTTCTCCTTAGTCATTTATTGCTTCCTAGAGCCACTCCCACTCACCCACGCCTAGACTACCCTCATTTATGTCCTAGCATGCTCCAGCCACATCCACACATGAATTTGTTACTATTTGGGATGGTTTGGGAGCTCATTGGTCCACCAAGGGGGGTTTTGAGGTCAAATCCTATCCTGACACATGTATGCATCTAGATTGCCTCCAAAGGCTAATGATTTCTCCCTAATGTAATATAAAATTGATCCTAAATATTTACATGTTGGAAAATCACAATAAACTCTTTTATTTACTACATTTGTATGTGTTAATTTCACTCTTTCTACTATTTTGTGCATATTTGTGTGTAATCTCGAATTGAGAGGATTCCCTCAACTCCTAGATCCTATTGTGAATCAATTATCACACTCCCCCCAATCTAGAAATATAAATTTTCCAATGACAACACTCCTGTTTCATAATATTGCTATCATTACTGGGAACTATTGTGGAGCTACTCTTAAGCGGGGTATTGCAAGATCCACCCACTGTTGTTGTAGAACACGATTGGAATTTTATAGAAGTGAAACAATTATGTTCATTGTATTTTAATGTTCCCTATTATAAATCTTGACAATTTCAGAGTATTGAATGTTGGGGATAGAATCCCATCATAGAAATTTAATTTTTGTTAAGGTTGTTACTACGAGATTTCATTATTTAATATTTATTTGTTGTTGAGTTTGCTTATATATATATATTTTTTAAATGACACATTGGCCTTGTCATTACCACCAATGGATAGGACTTCAAGTGACAACGTATGAGATACATTGCACCAAATAGTTAATATGATATATATATCAATTAAGAACACAAAATGGAGAGAAATAATAAGAAGTTGAACATACCACAATCCTGATTATACATTGAGGGTAACATGTAAAAAACACTACCCACAATTGCTTCAGTTGAAATGATGTCAATGATATGCCATTGAATAGAGGATTTAATGATGAGTCCATTCGTATCAATTTTTTATCTTGGCATGAAAGGCATGAAGAGATTTCACCTCCAAGAAGTTGCAACTACAAAAAATATTTAGAAATGGGGAAGGATTCCTAATTTTTAAACACTTGATCAAAGAAACTAATTCAATCAAGAGTTTTCTTTTACCTCCATAAAGGGATTAAGAGAAAATTCAAAGGACCTGAACTAAGTGTTAGTTCAACCTCTTATTGAGACCTTGTTTGGTTAAGATCTAATGATTGATTGAGTCATGGAACTTGATCAAGGGTTTATCTCCAATCAAAGATTCTTTGCAACTTAAACAAAAATACACTTAGATAAGATACCTATAAACTACAAGCTAAGAGACTTGAATGTATATTGTTCTACAGATAACGCCAAATCCATCCATGGTCATATCTACTTACAAAAAAACAAAATTTCAGTTTATTTCTTGTACTTGTAGACAAAATAAGTTAAAAACAAAAATAATTCATATAAAAATATATTTCAATAACGTCTACAAAATATTTTGACCATGTTGAAAATTCACACAAACAAAAAATTGGGTGCATACCTTTCCATATGACACTTTAAATACTTCTTCAAAAGAGGCATGCATCTCTCAGATTTATGGTTATTGGATTTGAGGCATTCCATGTAAGCCTTATTTTCCTGATGAAAAATATACAAAATCCAAAAGGTTGTCAAATAGAAAGAGTAATTTTGTGACTGTAGATTGTTTTAACACAGTTTAACACTAAGCGATTACATGTGATACCGTCTTTAGAAATACCATACTAAAAATTTTGAGTATAATATTTCAAGCTTTGAACCCATGAATTGGATGAGCTAGGATCTGGAGATATTACTGGGTCAGATTCATGAAAATGATCTAGAGAGAAGACACCCTTTTCAAGTGGAACGGGATTCAAGCCACTGTTCCCACCAAAATCAACCCCTGCCACCATGCTCATAAACATAAATAGTCACTAAATGTTTAAATGAAGAGATTCAAAAATTAAAAATAACACAAGAAGCAAAACTAAGGACCTTTTATCATTGTCAAATATCTTTCAAAATGATAAATATGTTGCTTCCTTGAAACTTATTTATGCATGAGGACTATTAGCGATTTCCCTTGAAACTTATATATTAGTGAGGACTATTAGCAATTTCCTGATAGGATATACTTAAGTAAATAAAAAAGCACCTAAAATTTAGGAAAAATTAGTCCAAGGAGCATATGTTGATACAAAGACAAGTTGAGTCATTTGTAAATAGGGTTTCAATGATGTTAAGGAAATCTAGGCCAAACTCTAGGCCTTAAATCATTTCTAGAATGAATGGTTGTTCTAGTTTGTTGTATGCTTTCTAAAAATCAATTTGGATAAATTAGCACTGGAAATTGGATCAATGTAGTAAAAATGTATTGTAGAAATGGTTGACAGTGGAATTTCTTGAAATAAATGAACTTCAAAACCATTTCCACTTAATACCAAGTTGAGAATATTACCCATGAATGCAGAAAGATGGAATATGTTGTTGTATATTTCATCCTTAGTGAATTTTCTATGGGGCATGCTACAATCATACGGTGGGAAATTTGGATGATGTTTTGAAGTCTAAGGTGGCATAAATTACATACCAATCAGGTTAATTTTTCATTCCTAAACTTTATCTTTCATAATATGGATAAGACATACCCCTAATAATGAAAACCTTATAGTTTGAGAAGATCCTTCTCACACACAATTTTCCAACTAACAAGATGGCAATAAAAATAGAAATTGAGTGCAAGCCTAATGAAGAGAATGTGAATTTAAATGGAAGCATTACCAGAGAGGAAGAATTCAAAAAGAAAGAAAAGGACTGGATTTTTTAAATAGCATCCAAAACCAAGAAAATGCCTCCAGAGATAGAAAATAAAAAGCCAAAAAAAGCTATCTACTACAACATATCAATCACATAATATTTGACAGCAAAGTTGAGTGTAAAATGGGAAAGGTTGGAAATCATAGTTGAAGCTTTTGCAAGGTGTATTGAATTGGAAAAAATAAAGGAAATCCTCTGACAAAGAAAAATAAAGCATGCTTTTGTGTATTCAATGCTTTAATCCTTTTCACCTAAAGAAGAGGTTGATTTTCCTGGAGAGCTTGACATTGCATTTATATTCATTTTTTAAGATAGAGAAGGGGTTAGTTTGTCAATTTTGAAAGAACTCATTGGAGCAGTGGAGAAGCTCATTGCTTTCATTTACCACACTAATACCATAAAAAAATTTCTAGCAAGGATATCAACTTCAACCTGTCACTTGTCATCCACTATGATGAAAACAGTATCTTGGTAACATGTGATTGAATTAGCTAGGCTTTTACACTAGTTCTCCATTAATTTTTTTTTAAATATTTAATTCATAGTGGATGATTGGTAATCACTTTCTCTTGTCTCTCATTCTCATTCTCACTATTAGTGTTTCCTACAGGGAGGCCTCCCACCACTAAACACTAGTTAAAAAATCCTTTTTCAAGTTTGAGTCTTGGTTTCCAAACATTCATAGTCAAAATAACCAAATCATTTGTTTGGAATTCAACCTATAGAGTTCATTCATCCTAATCTAAAGGTGTTGGAGACATTTACCATCATACTCACTCTTTCGGTCAAATTGGCCTAGTTAAACCAATATCCTAAGTTTAATTGACATCAATGGAGCATTAATTACCATCATCCCAGTCACTCCCACACCTACCTACAGTCAAGGAGGCTAACTAGAGCACTCCAGGGGTGATCTGTGTGACATTAATGCACCTAATTGCTAACTGGTGGTTACTTTCAGTTCAACCAATTAGTTACAGTCAGTTAAGGCGCCTCCATTCATTAAATATATTATTTAATGATTATTTATTATTATTTTAATGAACTGGAGTGAACAAGGTGCCTTCAACAACTTCTGATGGTCAGTTCAGCTTCAGTTAACCTCATCAGGGTTTATTGGAGTCATGGAGTACTAGCACTTGATGGTTGGTTGCTATGACATGTGTTTGATCTCCTTCAGTTGAGATTAAGTCATTTATTGCACTCCAACTTCAGTTAGGGATTGGTGAGTCAATTAGGGTTTTTGTCAAGTGGTTAACTGAGTGAGATTGCATGGCAAAGAGTCAGTTAAGCTAGACTCACTCTTTGAATTCGAATTGTCCCTTAGGTATTCGAATTCTTTCATGGAGTTAAGCCATTGCTCTGCATGGGATTTGTAACCCTTTATTGTTTATTAAATATACAGAGAGGAAACCAATTCTGGTTCTAATTATTTGCTAATTCATGAGTATTTGTTAATTATTATTGATGATTTTGATTCCTAGTTCCTAGATCATGTGCAAGAATTAATATGGTATCAGAGCTACGGCGGGACGAAGAACAATCTCTCAAGAACAAGCTTTTGACAGATTTCTCCATGAGAAGTGAGCAATAGCTCAAAATTCCAGCACTGCACCAGAAGCCAAGGCTTACCACTCAATATCCCAAGTAAAGAACTTGTTGATCAAGCTTGCTTGATTGACTATGCTGGGTGTGATGAAAGCCTAGAATGTGTAGGCTGTCCGACCTTATTTTGTCTTTTCTGTTTTGATTTTCAGGTTTCTACAGGTGAAGCATTCGCTACAGCATATCCAGATGGCCTCCTCAGTACCTCTGTTGACTCCATACAATTTCCACACATGGAAACTCAAAATGGAGCATCAACTGTATTCCAAAGGACTCTTTAGAGTCGCCATGGACACTGAAGTTGAGCCTGGATCAGCCATAGAAAAATCAAGATTCTTGAACAAGAAGGATGAAGCCTTCGGTTTCTTGTGCCTCTCTATTTCCGATGACCTTCTCTTCCATCTTACGGATCTGAAGACACCGAAACAAATATGGGACAAATTGGAATCTCTATATGGGCAGCATGATGACATGAGAGTTTATCAACTCAAAAATGAACTCATGTCTCTCCAACCTTCCAATTTTGAGACTCTGAATGATTTCTTTACAAAGTTTAAGCATACAGTTTTTCTCTTGAAGCAATGCAAAGTGGAGAAGGAAGATGATCAGCTCATCCTAGCCATCCTCTCCAAAATTGGGGCTGATTATTCAGTTTTTGTTTCTACATTCCGTGTGGGGAAGCTCACAACCCCTAAATGGAAGATGCCTACACTCGATGCCTTCATTGAGTCCCTAACTAGTGAACATGACAAGCTTGTCCAGATGGGGATCATCCGATCTTCCCGTGACCAAGCCCTCCATGTCACGGGGCCCAAAGATGTGAAGGGTAAAGGAAAGCAGCAGAAAAATCAGAAAACTAAATTTGATACTCCAAAGCCTAGACTTGAAAATCAGTAGCATGATGAATCTTCCAGTTCAAGGAAGAACAAAGGAAAAGGGTACAATGGGAAAGAAAAAGTCAGGTGTTCTTACTGCGGGAAGGGTTTTCACCTTGAACATGCCTGCATGAAGAAAAATATTGATGAAGCAACCTCTCTCCTTGAGAGGAATCACATCAATCTTCTGGAGAGCTTTCGGAGGAGAGATCACCAAGACCGGGAACCACAGCATGAGAAAGGTCATGCCCTCATGGCAAGCACTTCGAAGTCCAAATCACTGCTGATTGATAGTGGAGCTTAGAATCACATGATGGCTGAAAAAGACTCCTTTTCATCCTTGGATACCAGCAAATCCATCCCCATCCACTTGGGAGATGACTCCACCATCATTACCAAAGGACAAGGTACTGTAGATCTAGAAAATGGTTTTTTTTCTAATGTTTTGTATGTACCATCTCTAGCAGCAAATCTCCTTAGTGTCTATCAAATGACACATACAGGAATGCCTAAGAGGGTATCTTTCAGCCCAAATGATGTGGAGATAACAGAAATTGAATCCGGGAAACTCATTGCAAAAGGTCATGCAAATCATCATGCAAAAGCCTATGAGTTCTCTCACTTTGTTGCGGATGCAAAGCCCACCGCTTTGCTAACTCATGGAAATGAGGTTAGTAGGCTGTGGCATGAAAGGTTTGGCCATCTTAATTTCAAATATTTGCAGCAATTACAGAAAAATTCCATGGTTGAAGGCCTTCCGGTCATCAAGGCAACCACGGGAGTCTGCAAGGGCCGTGTGATTGGAAAGCACCCTGAGCACAAGTTTGATCGGGGAAAGGAAAACCGAGCTACATGTTAGTTTTTGTACCTAGGCAGATGTTCCCTAGGTGACTTTAATTTTTGCCTAAAGTCACTTTAAGAGGGAAAAAGGTGACCCTCACATTAATTGTCACTTAATGAGACTTTATGACAATAAAGTCACTTTTTGATAAATTTAAGTGGGTGAGTGATTTTATTTATGGGAAATAAATAAAAGTGATTTTCACTCTCAATCAATCTCATCCATTGGATTGATTCTTTCTCCACCATTGGATTAAGAAACTCACTTAGGGTAAACAAAAAGCATGAGGGAGGCAAAAGGGTTCTTCACTTTTCATTTTTCAGGAGAGAAGAAGAGCGCTGGAGAAATAGAGAGAGAGCTGAGCAGAGGCACGGTTTTTCCAGGAAGAGAGACCATTTTTATGCACAGAAATCGAGGAGATTGCACCTTCATTTATTTCTGGTACAGCTGCACTGAAATCGAGGAGTACGGCCTTCATTTATTGAACTGTATGGCTGCATTTAATGCTCTGAAAATCGTGGTACGGCCTGTAGAGTACGGCCTTCATAAATGCTGCACAAAAATCGAGGTACGGCCAGTCATTAACTGCTGCACAGAAATCGAGGTACGGCTGCATTTATTCTGCACTGAAATCGAGGAAGTATGGCTGGGTTTTAATGCTGTACGGTCTACAAATTTAATGCACATAAATTAAGTGTACGGCTGGTGTGTTTTTTGCTGTACACAGTGATGA
>LPNX011044354.1:0-86840 GCA_001517045.1 Pseudotsuga menziesii | reverse complement strand
ATTGCCTCCATTTCAGCCATCAAAATTGCTCTCCACAATGCCTTTGAAATGAGTGATTTGGGGCTTCTAAAACAATTTTTGGGGCTCGAAATCGAGAAAAATTCTGATGATATTATGGTCACTCAGTAAAAATACATTTCAAACCTGTTATTCAAGTTTAACATGGCTGAATGTAGACCTACACCATTCTCTTTCCTTTCAGGGATCAGCCTTGAAGAAGGAAAAAGCACACCTCCCATGGACTGCACTATCTATCGACAGCTGATTGGTAGCTTGTTGTACTTGACACATTCTAGGCCTGATGTTTGTTATGCCATGAATGCTGTATCAAGATACATGCAGAAGCCTCATGATATTCATTGGAAGGCAGCCAAGAGGATCCTCCAGTACATTCAAGGAACCAGGACCTACGGCATTCACTATGCTGCAGACTCCGAGCTAGAGCTGGTTGGATACACAGATTCCGATTGGGTGGGTGATTCTATTGATCAGAAGTCAAATTATGGATATGTATTCATGTTTGGTGGTGGCCCTATTTGCTGGTCAAGAAAAAAGCAGGCTGCCATAGCACTATCTTCAGCAGAGGCCGAGTATCAAGGAGCGGTGAATGCTTACATCCAAGTAGTTTGGTTGCAAGGCATTCTTTCAGAGTTTGATCTTGGTAGTACTTTGTCCACTGTCCTCTTTTGTGACAACCAGAGTGCTATTAATATATCCACAGATCCAGTTACCAGACAAAGGACCAAACATGTAGAGATTCACATGCACTACATCAGGGAGCTAGTGCATGACAGGACCATCATTCTGCAATATTGCCCGACTGATGAGCAGATTGCAGACATATTCACCAAGAGCTTTTAAGAAAAGAAGTTCACTTACCTCCGTTCACTATTGGGGGTGAGTTCATCAGGGTGATCCAGACTACTTTCAGTGTTCATCTTGAGGGGGGGTTTTTTTCCCACTGGATTTTCCCTCTTTTCCTCACTTAGTTTGTTTTGAGCATTGTTTCAGCTGATTTATTGTACAGGGTGACCTATGGCCTTATTTTCCAGGGCCCTAGAATTTTATGCATCTATGTTTTCTAACTCTTCCTAAGTATAGCTTAAGGGGGGGTGTTGGATACATTTACCATCATACTCACTCTTTCGGTCAAATTGGCCTAGTTAAACCACTATCCTAAGTTTAATTGACATCAGTGGAGCATTAATTACCATCATCCCAGTCACTCCCATGCCTACCTACAGTCAAGGAGGCTAATTTAGTCTTCTCCTACAGTCAAGGAGGATAACTAGAGCACTCCAGGGGTGATCTGTGTGACATTAATGCACCTAATTGCTAACTGGTGGTTACTTTCAGTTCAACCAATCAGTTACAGTCAGTTAAGGTGCCTCCATTCATTAAATATATTATTTAATGATTATTTAATGATTATTTATTATTATTTTAATGAACTGGAGTGAACAAGGCGCCTTCACCAACTTCTGATGGTCAGTTCAGCTTCAGTTAACCTCATCAGGGTTTATTGGAGTCATGGAGTACTAGCACTTGATGGTTGGTTGCTATGACATGTGTTTGATCTCCTTCAGTTGAGATTAAGTCATTTATTGCACTCCAACTTCAATTAGGGATTGGTGAGTCAATTAGGGTTTTTGTCAAGTGGTTAACTGAGTGAGATTGCATGGCAAAGAGTCAGTTAAGCTAGACTCACTCTTTGAATTTGAATTGTCCCTTAGGTATTCGAATTCTTTCATGGGGTTAAGCCATTGCTCTGCATGGGATTTGTAACCGTTTATTGTTTATTAAATATACAGAGAGGAAACCAATTCTGGTTCTAATTATTTGCTAATTCATGAGTATTTGTTAATTATTCTTGATGATTTTGATTCCTAGTTCCTAGATCATGTGCAAGAATTAATAAAAGGGAATCATACTACCATTCAATAGAGATAACAATGCACACGAAATCCAAGTGCAACTAATACAAAGTACCAATAAGAACCACAGTTTGTGTAGATGGTGTTTTATTAATATGCAACAATATACATGCTTGGAGATAGATTTCTCTCATATAGTGGAGTAGTGTAATTATTCCAACAAGGGAGGACGACCCACATTACCTTTTCTTTCCCATATTTATAGGTAAACTTCCCATAGAAGGAATGACTGTCTACTTGTAGCCTATTCTACCCAGAAATCAAAGACATGGTACCTAGATACACCACAACCTCCTGAACATGTCTCTAGTTGCTTAAAAGTGTAGAACTAACGCCGAACAATTAGTATTTCTCCCCTTTTTTATTATTCATGGCTCTGTCACCAATTCAATCTTCCAAGCAACAAGTATATCACCCCACTAATGAATATACTACCTAGTCCACAAAGAGTCCGATCCCCAGCTAGTAACTTGGCACCCAATGCAAAATGTGAAGGGAAATAAATGCTACACTACCCAGGAAGAGGAACTCACCCTTCATTGCTTGTACTCAACCCAAGAAGCAAGAAATATGTATGATTCAATATTGAAAGATATTCCTTGCATTGCATTTATCACCTTAGAAACTACTATTTGGTTTAGAACAAACTTTTCCATAACGCTGCTTGGCGCAAAAGGAATGAAATAAAAATCTAATAGTGTAGAGCTCAAGGATGAAATTCAAACAATAGTTATCATGAATATGGAATTCACCCCCCACACATGAGATCCAAATAATGGATGACTTGAATATAATGATAGATCCAAGGATGGGCCTCCAACGATGATTCCTTTTCATAACATTGCTTGGTTCAAAAACAAGAGTAAAAAGCCAATAATATAGAACTCAAGGATGAAATATACTTGATGGGTAACCTAAATATTGGATACCTACCCTAAACATGAGATATGAATCATAAATGACTTGACAGTGACTATAATCATATATCCAAGGATGAGTCTGGAGAGGTGCATCCTTTTCACAACAGTGCTTGGTTAAAAAAAAACAAAGTACATAGTTAATCATATAGAGATCAAGGATGAAATCCAAATTATAGTTAGACTGAATATTGAATACCTACCCCAAATATGATCCAAACCAAGGATGATTTGAAAATAAGCATAGATCCAACAATATGCCTCCATGTGTATATTTGAGGATTGAACCACTTTCATCTGAATATTGTGAAGGAAATTTTTTATCAACTTGAAAAGTAATAAAAACAGTAGAAAAAGGCCACTAAGAGATGAAATATAAAAGCATTACAAAACCTACATAATATTATCCTTGTTCTCATATCACATGTGTAACAATCTAACTTATTTTATGATGTTCTAACTTCTAAGATAAAAAATAAAAGCAAAACTAAATCAACTCTAAAATTCTGAAATGATAATGCACATTCACAACTTAACATGGATGCTATTTTTCAATGTTCTAAGATAAAAACAAGACCTATTTTGTGTGTTCTGAAGTACAACACTTTATATCTAACATGAAAAGCACCAAAGACCAATTTACAATACCTGCATGAGCCTTGAAATACAAGGATGCTCACACCCAAAATTGTGTTCTTCATGTTTTCATTCACTACAAATTCTCATCTATTACCAAAAGAGACAAATGCATTAACATGTACAAAACATATTCCATATGAACTACAATGTGCCAGGTGTGAAGAGCATGCCAAGGACTGAAATATTAGGGAACCAAAAATTCCTTTCATCAATCTTCGTGATTTGAAATGATTGTCCTACTTCCCTTCATCTTGAATTTCTTCCACATATTCCTCATCATCTTTTTCTACAATTCTTGTCAACTATTCTTGGATTAAGTATTTCATGTGAGATTTCCTCTCCCTAAAATATTGGTTAAAATACTCCCTTGCGAGTCATGGGTCATGACAACAATTTTAGCTTTATTTAAAATTAGAGTTTTCAAGAAACACCTAGACTAAAATGATAGAGGACAATGAAAACAAGATCTTAATCATACCCAAATGGTTGAAAATATCAGAGAGATTTTCCTGCACAAGATATGCCATGATTAATATACAAATTTATATGATGATACCTTTTCCTAATATAGATGGTTGCACCAGAATAAAAATTGTAATAACATAACTTTGCAAGTGAAGAACATAAAAAATAAAGGAAGTTTCCATACTTGCTTCTAAACTTGCAATTTTGAATCCACTTCATTAATAAGCTCTGTTATCTCCCAAAATAATTTATTTTGGTAGTATGAAGAATTTAACTCATGAAATGAAGGATATGAATATCACTGACAGTTTGAAAGCCTCTGTGTTTTATTGGATGAAAATTTTACAAGTTGTAGCTTTCGGTGGCTTAGGTGAGGACTATCATAGATCATTAGCTATTGAAAAGCTTTGGTTCGATGGCTAAACTGTTGAACGTGGGCCAAAGGCGAACCACCGAAAGCAGTCTGAGCAAGCAGGGTCAAAGTAACACTTTTGGTGGCTTAGGCGAGACTATAGAAAACTCATTAGCCACCAAAAAGGGGTGTTTTTCGACAGACTAGAGAGAGAGATAAAAAGGGTTTAAACCACCAAAAGTGAGTGGCAAGTAGTGTCGTGAAAGGTACATTCGGTGGCTTAGGCAAGGCTCAGAAAACTCATTAGAAACTGAAAAGGGTCATTTTTGGCAGATTATAAAAGGGTGCAACACATATGCTAACCATCGAAAGCTGGAAGATAAATATCGGGTGAAAAACCCTTTTGGAGGTTAGGCGAAAGCTATGGCATTTGTGTTGACCACCGAAAGAACAGGTTTTCGGTAGTTAAAAAGGGTTTTTGACAAAGTTGCTATCTGCTGAAAGCAGAAATTCACCATGGCGACGGGGTAAAGGTTCCTACGGCTTAAGAAAGAAATATAACGTTTAGTTAGCCGCCAAAAGCCAGCTTTTAGACGGCTAGTTGACAAAATCGCGGAGGATCTTAAACCACTAAAAGGCCAAAATAGGGAAACGGTTGGGAACTATCACATCCAACCCCATCAGCAGGACAAAAGATCATTTTAGAGCATGAATACCCACCAAAAATATCTAGAGCAGTGTGATTGCGTGGGAAATGAGTGAAAAGGGTCGTTATGCAAGTAGCACAAACTGGTTTGACTACCAACCTCCAGTTTTCCTCCACCTGTCCCAAAGATCATCAGATAGCCATCGAATGCTCTAGTTGAAGCAGGTTATGGTGATATGGGAAAAGAGATCTCAAGGATCAAGCTGCTGTCACCATTTTGGTGACCTCAGCTTCTATAAAAGACATAAATCCCTCATAATCAGTGCCTTGGGACTCCATCGAATTTTAGTTTTCAAAATTAGCATTGTTCTCACCAGAAAAATGAGCTCTGAAGGAGAAGCTTGCTGAAGCACACTGTATACAAAGTCTAAAGGATGTTTTGCAGGCACCCAAGAGATACACCCATCAAGATGAAGAAGAGTGGACCAGCTCTCAGGTAGGAGTTAGGTGATGTTAGTTATTTAGAGGCCCATCCAGAGGTTTGCAAACTGTTCTAGGAGGTGGGATACTACAAATTCTATGAAAAAATACAGGTTTTCCATCAGTAGGTGGCTGAAGCTTTTGCCCTGTCATTTGATGGTTCAAAAGTAGTCATAGGGAGGGAGGAGTTTCTAATAGATGAAGCACTAATCTCAGAGGTGACTAAACTCCCTTACAAAGGAGAGAAGTGGTTCAAGACCACCATACCTAAGGATGTGGAATTAAGATCATACCTCAAGCTTGAGCACAAGGGAATAATATGGAAGAAGAGTGTGCCATCATCATGGCTAGAAGAGAACTGGTAGCGGCTGCTGAAGGCCATTATGGTCTATTTAACCTGTGAGGGGAGATATAATAGGGCAATGATCTATCACTTCAAGCTCATGAATCATTTTACAGGTAAAAGCCCCATCAACATGCCCTATTATTTACACAGGACTCTAGGGAAGATGGCACATCAAGTAAAATCCAAGACATCCAAGATTGCTGGTAGGCTGTCCCACCATGGTCTTATCCAGCTGTTTGTCCAAGAGCTGTTGAAAACAAGAAACATGGATTGGCCATATTTTTTGTTCTGGAATGACTTTGAGACAGGCCTTCGGCCAAAGGAGAAGGGTAAGTCTCTTTCCAAGAAATCCAACACCCCAAGGAGTGGGAAAAGAAGGAGGAGGGCCATTTCTCCAGCAATAGCAACAAAACGACCTCCCTCCTCTTCCAAGAACAAGAAGGAAAAAAGTAATTTGGATTTCAGTGAGAAAGGTCAGGAGGCAGAAGCACACCAGGAAAATGTCCTAAATCTGCCCTATTCATATTCTGAGGAAGAACAAGAAGAGGATGCAGCCCTAGCTCTGCAAATTGTACCATTATCTGAAGCATTTCCATCCCCCACACCACAGGAGCAAGAAGAACCAACAGAAATGGCTTCTTCTAGCAAGCCTAAAAGTCAAAGGGTCAATCAGCTACTGAGGCAGGTTTATGAAATGGAGATCTTGGAAAGGGAATTAAAGAGAAATAATGAAACCCTAACCAAAAGAAACAAGCAATTACATAACTCTCTCCTGGAGATGAAAGGGAGATGGTTCTTATCAAAAAAGAGAAACCTGAGGTTCATGAAGGATAATGCCAGATTGTATAGGTTGATTAGGCTCTAGAGGTTGCAGCTGAAGGAAGCCAGAGAAAACCCTAGCAGCCACCTTTCCTTATCAACCCTAGCTGAAGTAGCCATCTATCTCCAGCCTCCTGAAGCCAGCCAAGGCACTGTTAACAACCATAGCATGAAGCCTGCAGAAGAGGAAAGCTGAGCCAACAGGTTTGTAAAGACATTTTTGATGAAAACCTAATAATTTTGGTAAAACAAGGCTTTTGGTGGCTTAGGCAGATGACGCAACAGTCCATTAGCCACCAAAAGTGCCACTTTTGGCAAATAATAGGTCTGATAGACTGGCCGATTGTGTTAAATTTGAGCATATAGATCTGTAGACAAACACACAACTCACAAAGAAGATCTCACAATTTACTCAGACATTGAAGAATGAAACAATGCAAAAGGCTTGCAGCTGTGAATGCTTTCATTAATAAAAAAATTAATCCAGATGATAATTACAATAATGTAAAATGGCTTTAATAGCCACAAGCAATTCGAATCCACATGAGGAAGTTCAAATTGATTAGCCTCTACTTGACTGTAGGTAATCAAGACTTTGTCTAAATCACTATCGAAGGACCCAGTAGTTAACTGTCCTTGTCTAAATCATAACCGGAGTTCATAGGAGCTTTAAAACACAACCAAGTGTTACATTTAGTGTTGACTAATGGTTAACTGACTGTGGTAGGTGAGAAAAGCGCCCCACATGTGTGCAATCAATTAAACCTAGCGCTAACTGAAGGTAGAGGGCTAGAACTGAATGTAACTGACTCCTAACTTGGCTTGATTAGTCATTAACTGAAGTGAACTGACCTTGATTGGTTTCGGCACTCCCAGTCGCTTCCTAAATTGTAGGGAATGATCTAGGAGGCTCCTAAACTTATGCAATCAAGTGCAATAAGTGGCAGTGAGCCTCAATTAGTGTTCCCCACACTTTGGTAATTGAAACATGTGCCCCAATTAGGTCAAGTTTAACCAATGGTGCTAATGAATATAAATAGACTGGATGGACTCCCGATTTAGACATGACTCCCGATTTAGACATATGACCAAATTTGGACAAGGGAGGATTAATAATCCTAACACCCCCCCTGAATGCTAACTTGGACAAACTGTGGGCCGTGGTAACTAAGACCATAGGTCACCCATTACATCAAGTAAAGTAAAGTAACTGCTCAAAAATAAGGTGCTTGGGGAAAAACCACATGGGAAAAAAAAAACCCCTTCTAATTAAGCAGGTAGAATCATGATCAATCTGGTTCTTATGTGCATAGGTATCCTAGGGCCTGGCATGTGAACCTCTCCATCATTATGTCTGGAGGAATCTTCCTCTTTGGAAGAAGAATGATATGCTCAACTAAATCAGAAATATAGACAACTGTCGAATGAAGACTGGACCCATGTAGAGTGTTGTAATCTCACAGATCACATAAGGTTACCAATAATACACACTAAAACATATAAATATAAACAGAGACAAGAGACAAGAACAGATAGGATAGAACATAATATCTTATTATAATGAGTTCATACAAAGCACAGAACTGAACTTAGTTCTTGTGTGGCTCAACAGCCTAATATATACAAGTTACAAATAGTTACAAAAATAACTACCTGTCGGTTCGATGAACCGACACGACTGTTAGTTAGCTGACTTAATTAACTAGTTTAGTCGGCCGATCGACTTGGTCGGTTCATCGACTTAGTCGGCTGATCGACTAAGTCGGTCTTTTGTTCAAGTCAACTTATGTCGACTTGCTCCTTCTACATCTCCCCCATGAACAAAATGTTTCTTTGTCCCGAAGAAACAGGGAGGTACAAAAATGTGGTGTTTGTCGAACCCTGCAACTGCTACTGCTGTGGACTGTGCAGATGAATAGTCGGTCTCTTCTGCATGCATACTTCGACTATGGATGGTGCTGTGATGGCAAGCTGATGCTAGAAATATGTCCATGTCTGCAAGGCTTTCTGGATGTCGATCGTCAGAGTAGTCAGGTTTGATAGTACCGACATCTTTTCTTCCATGGTCATTTCTGCAATGTTCTCCATATTGGGACCCATCAGTTGGTTTTGTTCTTCTGCAGCATCAAGGAGTCATTTCATTTGCGGGCAGATGTTGTCGACCTTCTCCAAGTTTGGAAGGGCTTGCTGAACCCACTAATGAGCCTCTCGTTCTAGCTTCTGCAGCTTGCTGTTTTCCATCACTATTTGCTCTTCCATTGTCTGCCTCATTTCTTCCTCGGTCGACTTTCGACCCTCCAAGGCCTGAATGCCTTGTCGTGTCTGCCTGGTCTGAGTATAGACCTACCCCTACTAGCCCTGAGAGCTTTAGTCAGCGCATCTTCATATGTCTTGAAAGTTTCCAGACTGATATGCCGGTGAACTTTCTGTGATAGACCTGCAAGGAACCATTGAATTAGTAATTGCTCGTCAATAACATAGTCTAACTGGCTCAATAGATCCTTCCAGCATTTGTCATAGTCACGGACAGTTTCTCCTGGCTTCTATTGTGTTGTTTTCAGCTTTTTGGCTGCCAGGTGCTTGGTGTCTGGGGATTTGAAAAAGGACAGGAACTGTGCCTTTATCTCTGCTTTGGTCGCCTTGGGGGTCCTTTCTGTGAAGGTCATGAACCATGTCAAGGCTCGTTTGCGTAGGGCTCCTGCGAACTGTGCCATCTGTCGTTCTTCATCTGTGACCTATTTTGCTTCCCAGGTCGACTCGCAGACGAACCAATGTCATCTGGGGTCTTCATCCCCCTCGTAGAGAGGAATGTGAGCAGTACCGTGACCCATGCTTGAATCAGTATCACTACTCTCAGAAGTGGGCGGGGTGGGAGGTGTGGGTGGTGGTGAAAGTCGTGGGGTTGATGATATGGTTGAACTTGTGGAGTTTTGGTCGACAGAACTTGTGGTTCCGTCGGTGGTTGTTTCTTTGTCACCGTACAGTGGGTTGTTGTGGATTTGTATTCTCGATGGTCCACTGTCACTGTCACTTTGTGTACGCAGGTCGTCTTCGTTGATTTCTTCTAGAGTTGTATGTGACAGGGGGGGCGCTCCTTCATGAGTTAGTAGGAGCAAGTGGATACTCCGAAAGGAGGGTGCCATTTGAAAGGTCACCCAATTCCCTTCGACCGGTCGGCGTATGACAAGATGTCGTCCCGGGTATGGTTCGTCACCTAGTCGACTCCAGATTGTGATCTCACCAGCTCTCAGTCGGAGGTCTTCTTCAACAATAGTATTTATTATGGTATGTGGATTGGTTGGGGACAGGCTTACTTCATCGGGAACCGTTATTTGGAGAGCTTCTTGCTGCTCTATCCACACGTCTTCATCCTTAGGGGCCGTCTCTTCTTCTACGCCTTCTTCATGTCGGCCATGACCCGACTCTGGCGGAATCTCATCATGGTCGGTCTCCCTAGGGTTTTGTTCTCTACACAGGCCGTCGGCTCTTTCACGTCTGGCTTCCCTTCTCTGCTGTCGTTCGTTCCTCTCAATTCTCTTAATGTCCGACATACGTTCATACAATACTATGCTTTCGGTTCCTCTTCAATCGACTGTTCATTACTGGCTTAAGTCTGGTCAACTAGTATCCACTATGCTCCCTCTCCGACACACGACCAGCTACCCCCCCATGGCCTACCCAAAGATTTTTAGAAAGCTCGGATAGTGTTGTCTATTTGCTCAGGAAGTATTCCCACTCCCTTTCAGCAATGAATTTCTCCCACTTATTTTGTTTCTCCACCCAGTTAGTGTTTGATGGAGGTTCGTGCAACGGTGGTCGAGGTTCGACGATGTGGCCTGCTCCTTTCTCTATTAGGAACTTGAACAACAGGGTTGGTAAGGAGCACAAAAACCGGTTGGTGAAATCTGTGTAGAATTTAGCTTTTACAGTTTCCACGGACGTTCGGTCTTCGATTGCTTGCTCCTCACAGAAGTCGTCGGCAATCTTTTCACACCATTCCGACAGATTTGTTCTACCCCCTCAAATAAGATTCTCGAGCAACTGTTCTTCCTTAGTTGCGTCGGTCCTTCTCATCCAGAAGTTGCTTTAGTAATTTGGGCACGGATTCAACAAACTTTTCGTGAGTCTCGATGAAAAATATGGCTTTGGCTTCTGCGACTGATAGTCTGTTCCTACGTGCGTAATTTTGTAAATAATTGGCAATTTTACGCTCCCACCAGTCCTTGATCTCCTACTCTAGTATCATATGTGAGCATATATTCTAGACATGTACTACCGGCAACGAAACCAATGTTGTAATCTCACAGATCACATAAGGTTACCAATAATACACTCTAAAACATATAAATATAAACAGAGACAAGAGACAAGAACATATAGGATAGAACAGAATATCTTATTATAATGAGTTCATACAAAGCACAGAACTGAACTTAGTTCTTGTGTGGCTCAACAGCCTAATATATACAAGTTACAAACAGTTACAAAAATAACTACCTGTCGGTTCGGTGAACCGACACGACTGTTAGTTAGCCGACTTAATTAACTAGTTTAGTCGGCCGACCGACTTGGTCGGTTCATCGACTTAGTCGGCTGATCGACTAAGTCGGTCTTTTTTTCAAGTCGACTTATGTCGACTTGGTCCTTCTACAAGAGCAACTGAAGTCAACTAAAAAGTGAGGAAAGGTTCTTGAGAATTCAGAGAATGTGAAGGACACTCAAGAAAATGATATTTTGCATCCATGAATAGCAAACCATGAGTGGTAAGAACAGCCCCAAGTGTTAGGAGCAGGTGTCCAGGCGGATGCAAAAAATCTTCCTCTTTACTAGTTCTGTGAGAAGATGAGCATGTGATCAATGGTAGAGAAGCACTGGGACTATTGAGAGCAAATGCTGGAGCTCCATAGTCTGATATATCTTCTGAAATGGATAATGAATCACATAATAAAATATCAGCAACCTCATATGAGGAAACTAACACCAAATCCCCATCAGCAGTTTTGAAGAGAAAGTGCGGTACTTGATTTTTCACACTGGAATTGGTGAGAGCAGCTACAAGCATGACTGAATGCTTTTGAACTTTAAAATATGAACCAAATAATATCATATCAGAAAGTAAATCAGATCTAAACAGGTTCAAAACAGATCCAAAACTGTGAAATGGAATCAAATCCCCAACAGCAGTTTTGTAGGAGACTTGCGGTACTTGTTTCTTCACACCGTTGATGAGAGCAGCTACAAGCGGTACTGAAAGATTATGAATTTGATATATTAAACCAAGAAATATCAGATCAAATCTAAATAATATCATATCAGATCCAATAATTTTAATATCAGATTCAAATAAATGGTTAACCGAGACGGTGGATGCACGGCTTTCTTCTTCTTCAAAATTCTGAATTTTGGTGCATGCAATCCTGCAGGAATTTGCTGGAAAAACTAGATCATGGGGAGCGAATGGATCACTCTAGTAATCTGATATTTCTTCCAAAATATCCAAGGTATCACATATTTTCACACCAGTAGCAACATTAGAGGGAGAAAAATCAAATTTCTCTTCACTTTTGGAAGCAATTACTGGTAAATTTTGCACAAAATTTAAAGGAAAATCACCGGTGAATGTTTGCATGGAAGTGCAGCAGAATTTTTCTTCAATATCAGAGATTCGAATGTCTTCTTCTGTTTCAGCAATATGAGAAGATGATATATCATATATCTCATGAACTTCCGGAGCATCCGGAGAAGGAGTCACTGCATGGAGACTGTCTTCAATTCGAATTGACTGTGTAGAAGCTTCTACTTCTTCTTCATCTTGAACAACTTCATCAGAGAGAGTGGAGGCCGATATTTTTGGATCAAGGATGCTCCATGTGCTTCCAAAGGTTCTGTCCAATCTTTCCCAGAGTTCCTGTGGATCTTTAATAGATCTACTGTGGTAGCGCATGCTAGGAGAAAGAGCCAGTTCCATTATTTCAAAAGCTTTATCCTTTGCTTTTAGCCAGTCATTATCACTCTCAAAAGAATTTCTACCGAGTCTAATAGACACCAAAAAGAGTTTTTGTTTTCTCAGAAATATATTCATCTTCACCCTCCATTTAAAATAGTCTGAGGATCGGGTGAGAAGAGGAACTGATGAATTCATTTCGAAGTTGTACCTGCAAAACAAAAAAATGATCCAGTAGGAGATCTGAGGAGGAGAAGTTCCTTGTCCGTCGAGGCTCTGATACCATGTTAAATTTGAGCATATAGATTTGTAGACAAACACACAACTCACAAAGAAGATCTCACAATTTACTCAGCCATTGAAGAATGAAACAGTGCAAAAGGCTTGCAGCTGTGAATGCTTTCATTAATAAAAAAAGTAATCCAGATGATAATTACAATAATGTAAAATGGCTTTAATAGCCACAAGAAATTTGAATCCACATGAGGAAGTTCGAATTGATTAGCCTCTACTTGACTGTAGGTAATCAAGACTTTGTCTAAATCACTATCGGAGGACCCAGTAGTTAACTGTCCTTGTCTAAATCATAACCAAAGTTCATAGGGGCTTTAAAACACAACCAAGTGTTACATTTAGTGTTGACTAATGGTTAACTGATTGTGGTAGGTGAGAAAAGCGCCCCACATGTGTGCAATCAATTAAGCCTAGCACTAACTGAAGGTAGAGGGATAGAACTGAATGTAACTAACTCCTAACTTGGCTTGATTAGTCATTAACTGAAGTGAATTGACCTTGGTTGGTTTCGGCACTCCTAGTTGCTTCCTAAATTGTAGGGATTGATCTAGGAGACTCCTAAACTTATGCAATCAAGTGCAATAAGTGGCAGTGAGCCTTAATTAGTGTTCCCCACACTTTGGTAACTAAAACATGTGCCCCAATTAGGTCAAGTTTAACCAATGGTGCTAATGACTATAAATAGACTGGATGGACTCCCGATTTAGACATGACTCCCGATTTAGACATATGACCAAATTTGGACAAGGGAGGATTAATAATCCTAACAGCTTGACCATCAAAAGCGGACAGAGGCGTAAAGGCAAGTTTTGGGCACACATGATCTTTTTTTGGTGATTGTAGATGGCTCAGGAACATAAGTTAAAGATAAAAGGTGCTGACGGAAGTATCAGAAAGGATCTGTTTAGATCTATTATGACAAAACAACGCCATAAAGTCATCAATCCTAGCTGTCAAGGAGAAATCAGTGGGTTAACTGATAGTGGACCAGTAGTGGTGATCATCAGCAAATACTGAAGTTGTTTTAATATTCAGTCAGTAAACTAAAACTGTATTGTAGTTAGACAAGTAGTTAGGTAGGGTTTCAAATCCTAATTTGGAAAAACTGTCACTTTTGAGTATTTTTGTAAAAACAAATCCAAGTTTTAGGATCTGTACTTTTTGTAAAAGGCTATAAATCCTAAGATCAATTTTATAATAAAGGTTCAACTTCAGAGATTTATAAGCCTATAATGCTTTCAACTTCTTATTTTTACTCTTCATGAATATAAGCTCTTTTGTTATGATCTGTTCAGCCATCATCTCTTTCTTTACTGTACTTATGCCTAAATGTGTATTTAGGTCATTTTTCAAATTGATTAGTAGCTGATAGCTGTCATCCTATTGGTTTGTTATTGCAATTTGATTTATAAGTGCCATTCTTATCATGATTTAGCCATTTATATGCATGTGTTTTGTATGTAAGTCTGCTATCCTGATGAGTTATTCATCCCTACACCTATTGTCAACTTCTGAGCAATTGTAACTAAAATCCTTGTAAATGAGTGATTTTTATGCATGCCTTGAAAGTGGGAAGGTTATATAGGTCACCTGACTTGATCCATATCAAAAAACCCTAAAAAAATTGTAAGTTACCAGGCATCCTCGAGCTACAACCTAGAGGAGTTTCTTGGAGTGATAACGAATTGGCGCCGTTGCTGGGGAGAGGAGACTAAAGCTCAGCTTCCCTGGGAGATGACATAGATCCATGCTTTGATGATAGACAAAGCTTGGACACTATTCTAGTTGTAATATTCTATATGGCGACTCCATTGAAATAAGGTTGCTTCAAGAAGACCAAGTACCAGAACAAACCCTAAGGGGCCACCACCAACATCTGTCTCAGATCTAGAAGAAATTTTGAGAAGAGCTAGGGCTTTACTAAGACAGACGAGCAGTGCTGCACAAGAAGCCACATCGGGTATTTCAAGAAATTTTTCTAGTATTATTTCTTCTGCTGAAACACTTAATTCTCAGGAATTTATAGATACATCAGAAAAATCTAGGGTTTGGGCATCTTCAAGCACTGCTGCTTGTGAAGATCCAATTCCTGGTGACTCAACTGGGATTAGTATACCACCACCTTCTCAGCAAGTATCTCCATCAGTGCTGCCTTCCTCAACCCTGTCTATATCCATTTCCAATATGGATTCCCCTAAATTGACCAAGATGGAGAGGATCCTGGTGGCTAGGTATGCCCCCCTAATTTTTCCAAATCCCCTCCTAGCCATGCCTACTAGAGATTATCTCAAGTATATGCCTAATTTTACAGGGGAAGGGCATTTCACTGCTGAAGAACATCTAGAGGCATTTTACAGCTATGCCGAAAATATTAACATAGAACAAGAAGATGTATGGACTAGGGTTTTTGTGCAAAGCTCAGATGGTCAGGCCATGAAGTGGTTTAAGGAACTTCCTGCTGGATCAGTGGCAGGAATAGAGGCCCTAGATGACATTTTCCTAAAACACTGGGGAGAGAGGAGAGACCACCTCTACTATATCATAGAATTCAGCAACCTGAAAAGAGAAAATGGGGAGTCTGTCTCCAAATTTACCAAGAGATTCAACAATATGTACAGCAAGATCCCCACTGAAATTAATCCCACTGATACCTTAGCTAGGATAACTTATGTAAATGCCTTTGACTCTGATTTCTTCCTACTTCTCAGAGAAAGGAGGTCTACCTCCTTATCGCTCATGCATGATGCTGCCCTAGGGGTAGAGTCAAACATTCTGGAAACTCAGAAGGTCAAAGGGAAGATAGACAGGAAGAAGCAATCAGCAGACCCTAGTGGGGCTTCTGCATCAGAGAACAATATTGAAAAAATGACCAAACTGTTAGATAACCTGACTGTTGAAATGTCTAAATTCAAGGAACAAGGACATCTACCGGTGAGGGGTAAAGGGCCAGGTGACTTTGCTCCTCGAAACCCTAATTTTGTTCCTTATAGAAGATGAAACCCCCCAGTTCAAATTCTCAGAAGGGAGAGGAATCAAGGGGAATATTAGAGAATAAGAGCTCCATTCCAAAATGTTGTGTTAGAATAAGAGCTATAATTCATTGAAGAAGAAGGAGAAGCTGAAGACAACATCCACTGCATGGAGGATGAGGTGGACTGTTCTTTTCTGACACAAGAAGAATATGAAGAAGCCCTAATTGATGAGCAGATCACTGAAGAGGTTGTCTATCAGGCTGATGGTAAGGGAGGTTACCAGTTGAGGTCTAGACTGGTTGCTCCTCTCAAGAAGAATGTTGTACCTATCCAACAACCTGTTGCACCAACTAGAAAGGCTATTGTTTTACCAAAGAAGGTGGCTGTCACATCCAAGGCATTGCAGAAATCAACACCTTCAGTCATTCCTGATCAAGTCTAGCTCAAACCCTCAGTTCATGAGGTAAGGTTTCAAAATAGGTTGCATTATTCTTTCAACCTTGAGTCTGAAATTCAAAAATTGAAAATCCCTTTCCCTTTAATTGAGCTAATGAAAATTGATGCATTCAAGTCCTCCATTCTGAATTCCCTTCAGCCCAAGGTGCATATTGACATTGAATTTGTTAACCTACAATATGACAAGCCTATTGTAACCCTGGGCCCCATGATCGAAGACCTAAAGGACTCATGCCCACCATTCTACATATCTTTGAATATCCATGATAGAATCCTCCATAGCTGTCTGCTGGATTTAGGAGCCTCTCATAACCTAATGCCCAAGGTTGTGATGGATGAGCTTGGTCTCAGCATCACCAAGCCCTACCATGATTTATTCTCCTTTGAATCCAGGAAGGTCAAGTGCTTGGGCCTCATCAAAGACCTTGTTGTGAACCTAACTCAGCTACCTTCGAAAAGCATCATGATGGACATTCTAGTGGCTGATATCCCTCCAAAAATTGGTCTCTTGCTGTCTCGGTCATGGAGCAAAAGACTAGGTGGAACCCTTCAGATGGATCTTACATATGCCACCATTCCCATGTTTGGAGGAGAGACTAAGAGGCTATACCAGGAAAATTAGCTGGCCTACATCATAAGCAAGGAGAGAAACTCAATGAATCACCCCATCTATGCAATGGACACTGATTTTGGGTCATGCATTTTGTAAAATAGATGACTCTCAGCAAACATCAGTCCAGCTCACTAAGCCCACCTGTCAGCAGCCCAAAGAAGTGACCACAGAAATATGGACCATGTATTTTGATGGGGCTAGCACTCAAAGATCAGCAGGTGCAGGTGTATTATTGATCTCCCCATCTAAGGAAAACATCCATCTATCTTATAAGATTGATTTCAAAACCACTAACAACATAGCAGAGTATGAAGCTTTGCTACTAGGAGTTAAAGCTACCAAGGAGATGGGGATCATCTGCATGGATATTTTTGGAGATGCAGACCTCATCATATAGCAGGTCAACAACACTTTTTAGACAAAAAATATCAGACTAAAGGCCTACAGGGACGAGGTATGGAAACTCAGAGAATCCTTTATGTTTTCTGAACTGTCATATATACCTAGGGATTTGAATCACCTGGCTGATTTCCTGGTTGTCTATGCAAGTTTGTTTGTTCCTCTTTTACCCCCCAAGCTCAGTTATGATGTTCAGGTCAAGTACCGACCCTCTCTACCAGATAATGCCAAATTTTGGAGGGTGTTTGAGAATGATGATGAGCTTAGTAATTTCTTGCAGTTAGTAGATGAATTCTATGATATACACATAGACCAGGAAAACCTAAACATGGAGGAATCCAAACAACTCAAGTTAAAAGATAAAGTGTCTGATCAGAACATTGTCCAATTTCCTAGCAACTACATACCCTGTGGTCTATGGTACCACTGGAAGAGTTGTTCGATCACAATGACATCCCTTTCAAGCCTGCCAAAAAGGAGCTAGATCCTGCTATCCAAGAGCAAAACACAGGGATCCAAAGCCATCCTAAACTAATAAATCTGTCCACTGAGTTGAATGCTGATGGAGGTCTAAATTTTACAGCTTGATAAAAGAGTTTTCTGATGTTTTTCCCTGGGAGTATAGTGACCTAAAAAATTATGACACCAATGTCATCCAGCATAGGATTCCTTTGGAGAAGGACACCGTTCCTTTTATGCAGAAGCTGAGACCCATCATCCCTCTCCTATTACCAGTGATTGAAAAGGCAATCCACAAGATCCTCAAATCCAAGATCATAATCCCCCTCATGTATTCCAAGTGGATTGCAAACCTAGTAGTGGTAAGAAAGAAAAATGGAGAAATCAGGTTGTGTGTGAATTTTAGAAACCTGAACAAGTGTTCCAAGAAAGACAACTATCCACTACCTAAGATGGAACATCTATTGCAGAAAGTCTTGGGGGCTAGGGTTATGTCCTTCCTTGATGGTTTCTCTGGATACAACCAAGTTTTTGTGCACCTTGATGACCAAAAGAAGACTGCCTTTACCACCCCCTAGGGCACCTTCATGTATGCTAAAATGCCATTTGGGCTAATGAATGTTGGGGCTACTTTTTAGAGAGCCATGGACCTAGCCTTTGCAGGGATGAAAGATAAATTTGTGCTGATATATTTGGATGACCTAACAGTTTACTCTCACAGCCATCATGACCACTTGCGGCATTTAAGAAAGGTATTTTTGAAGTGCAGAAGCTATGGAATATCATTGAACCCTAAGAAGTCCCGGTTTGCAGTCAGTGAAGGAAAACTCCTAGGCCATATAGTTTCAGCTGAAGGTGTAAAGATTGATCCTGTAAGAGTGGAATCAATTCAGAAGCTATCAATATCGAGGTCAAAAAGAGACATTCATTCCTTTTTAGGAAAAATAAACTTTGTTAGGAGGTTCATTCCTAATTTCTCTGAGCTGGTAAAGCATATAACAAGCATGCTGAAAAAAGATGCAGAAATAAAGTGGACTGACCAGGAAAGACACTCTTTTGAAGACATTAAGAAAGATATCATGGAGGCCCCAACCCTGATTAGTCCTGACTACACTAAGGGTTTTTACATTTTCTCTTTTGCATCTTGTGACACAGTAGGAGTTGTACTATTACAAAAGAATGATGAGGATCTTGATCATACAATTTCATTCTTCAGCAAAACCCTAAGATATGCTGAGCTGAAGTATGACCCAATTGAGAAGTAGGCTTATGCTCTCATAAAATATTTGAAGACTTTCAGAATATACATTCTCCATGCAAAGGTCCTTGCATATGTCCCTTCAGCTGTTGTGAAGGATGTTTTGACTCAGCCTGACATTAATGGGAAGAGATCTAAGTGGATTTCCAAACTCATTGAGTTTGATATAGAGGTGAAACCCACTAAGCTGGTAAAGGGACTAGGTCTGGCCAAACTCATGGCCAAAGAAAACTTTGAACTAACGGGAATAAATTTCACATGTGTCAAATCAGCAAATGTGCAAACTGTGGTAGCAGCAGAAGTAGAAGTAAATCAAGATCAGAATGAAATTCCATCAGTAGATGAGAACATATCTTCATGTGAGTGGTACTCAGGTATCATTCATTTTTTGCAAAAATTAGAAGTTTCTCCTGATCTCACTCCTAACCAAGCACGATCTCTTAAGTTGAAATCAGTTAAGTTTTGCATAATTGACAAACTGTTGTACTAGAGAGATTAGTCTAGAATTTTGCTAAGGTGTCTAGATAAAGAGGAAGCAAAGCAGGTCATGCATCACTTCCATTCCAGCACATGTGGAGGCCACCACTATTGGAAAACCACATCCCACAAGATCTTAATAGCAGGATACTATTGTACAGTCCTCTTTGCTGATGTGTGCACTTTTGTAAGGGCCTGTGACCAATACCAAAGATTTATAGGGAAGCAGCAGCTCAAATCCTTGCCCCTTAGGCCTACTATGGTGAATGGGCCTTTCTAGCAATGGGGTCTAGATTTCATAGGTGAAATAAATACATCTTTCAGTGAACAACATAAATGGATCTTCGTAGCCACTGACTACTTTACCAAATGGATAGAAGCAGTGCCCACCAGGAATGCCACTCATCAGGTCATCATGAGATTTTTATATGAGAATATCTTCATGAGGTTTGGCTTCCAATTAAGGTTGGTAACTAATAACGCACCATATTTCAAAGCTGGCGCATTAGTTAAAATGTGTGAATCAATGGGTATTCAACTGGCCCACTCCACATCCTATTACCCTCAAGGCAATGGCCTGGTTGAGTCATCCAACAAAAGCTTAGTCAGAATCATCAGGAAACTACTGGAGACAAATCAGAAAAGTTGGGATTCAAAGCTTAAGTTTTCTTTATGGGCTGATAGGGTAACAGACAAAAGATCCATAGGGACTTCTCCATTCAAGCTAGTTTATGGCACTGAGGCCATTTTTCCTATCTAGCTCATCCTTCCAGTGGAAAAGTTCTTTCAGGAAGAGGAAGATGAACCAAATGATATGGTGAGAAGGATGATGGACTTGGTAGAGTTACAACAAATCAGCGAGCAAGTTGTAGGAAAATGAGAAGCCCATCAGCAGAGGATAAAGGGCATGTTTAACAAAAGAGCAAAAGTAGACAACTTCTAGGTTGCATATTGGGTCCTCAAGTGGGATGCTGTCAGACAGGATGAGGGACAACATGGAAAATTCGACTCTTTGTGGATTGGCCCTTTTGTGATATCCAAGGTACATAAGAATAACACCTTCAAATTGCAGAATCTGGAAGGGGAAGAGGTATTTGATGGCCCAGTGAATGGGCGGTTCTTGAAACTCTATTTTATTTGAGGCTCTGAGGCCTTATTATTGTAAATTAGTAGATAGTAGGTTGTTTTGCTTTTAGAATTAACTCCATGCCCAATGGCACAGTAAATGATAGTGTTAAGTTACTTATTTTATTTAAGGGAAAGGCATTTTGGTCTGGGATTCTTGGGACCTCACTGGGAGGTTCTCATCCCCAATTAGGAGCCAGATGTTATCTCCCAAAATAATTTATTTTGGTAGTATGAATAATTTAGCTCATGCAATGAAGGATATGGATATCACTAACAGTTTGAAAAGCTTTGTTTCAGCAGCTAAACAGTTGAATGCAGGCCAAAGGTGAACCACTGAAAGCGGTCTGAGCAAGCAGGGTCAAAGTAACACTTGCGGTGGCTTAGGTGAGACTATAGAAAACTCATTAGCCACTGAAAAGGGGCATTTTTGACAGACTATAGAGAGAGATAAAAAGGGTTTAAACTGCCGAAAGCAAGTGGTAAGCAGTGTCATGAAAGGTATATTCGATGGCTTAGGCGAGGCTTAGAAAACTCACTAGCCACCGAAAAGGGTCGTTTTCGGCAGATTAGAAAAGGGTGCAACACATATGCTAACCACCGAAAGCTGGAAGATAAATATCGGGTGAAACACCCTTTCGACGGTTAGATGAAGGCTATGGCATTTGTGTTGACCATCGAAAGAAACAGTTTTCGGCAGTTAAAAAGGGTTTTTGACAAAGTCGCTATCTATTGAAAGCAGAAATTCACCACGGCGATAGGGTAAAGGTTCCGAAGGCTTAAGCAAGAAAGATAAAGTTTAGCTAGCCGCAAAAAGCCAGCTTTTTGGTGGCTAGTTGACAAAATCGCAAAGAATCTTAAACCACCGAAAGGCCAAAATAGGGAAATGGTTGGGAACTATCACATCCAACCCCGTCAGCAAGAAAAAAGATGGTTTTAGATCATGATTACCGACCGAAAAGATATGGAACCGTGTGACTGCATGGGAAATCAGTGAAAAGGGTCATTATGCAAGTAGCACAAACTGGTCTGACTACCAACCTCTATTTTTCCTCAACCTGTCACAAAGATCATCAGATAGCCATCGAATGCTCTGGCTAAAGCAGGTTACAGTGATATGGGAAAAGAGATCTCAAGGATCGAGTTGCTGTCACCATTTTGGTGACCTCAAGTTCCATAAAAGACATAAATCCCTCATAATTAGTGCCTTGGGACTCCATCGAATTTCATTTTTCAAAATTAGCATTGTTCTCACCAGAAAAACGAGCTTTGAAGGAGTAGCTTGGTGAAGCACACTGTATACAAAGTCTAAAGGTTGTTTTGCAGGTACCCAGGAGATACACCCATCGGGATGAAGAAGAGTGGACCAGCTATCAGGAAGGAGTTAGGTGATGTCAATTATTTAGAGGTCCAACCAGAGGTTTGTAGACTATTCCAGGAGGTGGGCTGCTACAAATTCTGTGAAAAAATACAGGGTTTCCATCAGCAGGTGGCTGAAGCTTTTTCCCTGTCATTTGATGGTTCAAAAGTAGTCATAGGAAGGGAGGAGTTTCTCATAGATGAAGCACTAATATCAGAGATGACTTAACGCCCTTGCACAGGAGAGATCACCATACCCAAGGATGTGGAATTCAGATCATACCTCAAGCCTGAGCACAGGGGAATAATATGGAAGAAGAGTGTGCCATCATCATGGCTGGAAGAGAACTGGTAGCAGCTGCTGAAGGCCATTGTGGTCTATTTAACTTGTGAGGGGAGATATAATAGGTCAATGATCTATCATTTCAAGCTCATGAATCATTTTATAGGTAAAATTCCCCTCAACCTGCCTTATTATTTACACAGGAGTCTAGGGAATATGGAACATCAAGTAAAATCCCAGCCATCCAAGATTGTTGGTAGGATGTCCCACCATGGTCTTATCTAGCTATTGGTCCAGGAGCTGTTGAAAAGAAGAAACATGGCTTGGCCATATTTTTTGTTCTGGAATGGCTTTGAGACAGGCCTTCATCCAGAATAGAAGGGTAAGTCTTCTGACAATAAATCTAGCACCCCAAGGAGTGGGAGGAAGGAGGAGGGCCATTTCTCCAGCAGTAGCAACAGAACAAGCTCCCTCCTCTTCCAAGACAAAGAAGGAAAAAAAGACTTTGGATTTCAGTGAGAAAGGTCAGGAGGTAGAAGAAAACCAAGAAAATGTCCTAAATCTACCCTATTTAGATTCAGAGGAAGAACAAGAAGAGGATGCAGCCCTAGCTCTGCAAATTGTACCAGTATATGAAGCATTGCCATCCCCCACACCATAGGAGCAAGAAGAACCAGCAGAAAGGGATTCTTCCGGCAAGCCTAAAATTCAAAGTGTCAATCAACTACTGAGGCAGGTTTATGAAATGGGGATCTTGGAAATGGAATTGAAGAGAAACAAGGAAACCCTAACCAAAAGAAACAAGCAATTACATAATTCTCTCCTGGAGATGAAAGGGAGATGGCTCTTGTCAAAAAAGAGAAACCTAAGGTTTTGTTGAGGCCTAGAAATTATCAGGTGAAAACAGTAAGGGATTCTCCCCAATCAACGTTCCCAACTAGCCCGTTGACTGTTTGGTATAGGGAATCCGTCCGGTTTGCAGTCCGGCTACCGTAGGTCAAGTAACAAAACAAAAGCTTCACCGGTTACGGCCCTGTCCACCGAGTTTTTGTATTTTTGACTTAAGGATGATATGCATATTCCTAACTAACCATGCAAGGTGATAAAGATGCAAGGAAATACACAATGTGATGCACAGGTTCTTACCTCTCGTCTTAGGCTCACAAGCATCTAAATCACATATGCAGCCATGAAGTAAATTAGCCATCTATCTAACTATCTATCTATCTATCCTTGGGGAGCCAAAATATGATTTATTTATGAGTAATGTGGATTATTCATGCATTATAAATAGAAATTACAGGTAGTTGATATTCTTATCTACAACACATGAAAGATTAAAGGTATTTCAACAATCAGATAGCCAACTGTTTCATAAGCAGCATACATTACTCATGGTGACATTTCCACAAACTGAACCAGAAATCATTTAAACAAGAACATAGGTTCAGAGAGTTAGAACGATCTCACGGTTAATGGACAAAAACTGGAAAACAAAATAGTTCATCTTTTAGTCATCCACAACATAACATCTGGAAATTCCACCAATCTTTCTCCAGCAGGCAAACCATATTTCTTTATTGCAAAGAGAAATAGTTCTTCTTACAATATTGCTTTCTAGTCTAACTGGGAAAAATCCCCTTTTTCCTTCTAATCTTTCTACATTTATACAAAAGGGTGAGACAGTTGGGCTGCCCAAAGTAACCTTTGGGCTTCCCAACTCTTCATTTCCCAACGCTTAACTTTTCTCTAAAACGTTTTTTACACAATTGTTACAAAATACAAAATGATCACTCCTTCATGAGGAGGGCCCCACTTGGGTATCTAGAAACTTACTCCATGCCGAAGCTTCTTTAGCAATGCTCTCAAATGCGTAGGGTTCCAAAAACTGAATATTGATTTCAAATTTCTTAGCTTGGTTTTTTACAGCCTCAATCCTGGATACACTCAACCGAAGCTGGTCATCTAAAAGCTGCACACTGACAGCTGAGTGGTCTACTTAATTCCTCATTATCTGCTCATCCAAGGCTTTAAGCTGCTGCACCTTAGCTTCCTCCTCCTGGTATCTCTTCTGCAACAGCTCCGTCAAGGCGCTGTGATCTGGGAAAACATCAAGCCTCTGCTCAGCCTCTATCTGGCACCGGTTGTATGTAATGAGAAGTCTTCTGAAAAACTCAGTGCATAATCCTTTTGTCTTCTTAACTGCCTTCTTGAAATCTTCAGCGGTGTTGATGGCGAACTCTACTAGGTCATAATCCCACTTGAGGGCTGGTTTATCTTTTGATGGCAGCTCTGCTGGAGTTTCTTCATTGTTTTCCAGCCTCGCCATTCTGGCAGTCAAGACTTCAAGCACATCCTGAGATCTATCCACGAAGTAAGAAGAGGTTTCCATGATTTCTTCTAAGCGGCCATCTATCTGTAGAACTTTGCACCTTTCCTCCTCTATAGCAGTCTGCAGCTGCAGCATCCTAGATTTCTGTGCCATGACATGCTCTTTGAATGGATGGAGGTTGACCTGCTATTCCCTTGCTTCCTCTAGAGCAGCTGTTAGAGAGGTGATCTGCTCTTGATGCTTGTTGTTTTGTTCCTGGGTGTGCAGTGTATTTGCCTCCAAGATGATCTTTTGCTGCTCTTCTAGCTCTTCTACCTTTTCCAGCAGCTGATCTTTCTCTGGCTTTAGCTCTTGATAATCATTCTGTACTTTCTCTAGGAATTCTAGGGCAATCTCCCTATCTTCTCTTTCTACTTGGAGGGCCTGCAACTCAACCTTAGAAGACCTCATCTCTCTCTGCATATCTTCATACTTCCTTTTCAGCTTATTATTTTCTTCTCGCTCTCTTCTCAATGTATCTTTCAATTGAGCAGAAGATTTCTTGGATTGCTCCATGTCAGTCATGATCTAGCCTACATTATCTTCTGAAGCTTGGATTAATGCAAACTCGGATCTTAGGGTGAATCTTGGATCTTGGTCTGTTCCTAACATAACAGCCGTATCCGTCATCATTTTACCAGGTAGACCTTCCACCTCAAATTTCCTCTCTGTTCTCTTTATTATTGTTTTTGTTGCTCGATCATAGAAAACAGTGTTGAAGTCAGGGATTTCTTCTCCTTTTTCTGAACAAAAGGAACTAGCTTGAGTGTGGGGACCATAGGTGTGCTGGCAGCAGGCACTTGTGGGTCCCGAACCTCTAGGTTTTCCTTCTCCTGGGTTTTCCCTCCAGCTATCTCAAAAGCTGACTATTCTGTCTCAATCTATGTCAGCTTCAGCCTCTCTGCTTCCTGCTTTTGTAGCTCCTCATCGAGCTTTCTCTTCGCTTGTTCAGCTTCTTTTCTAGCTGCTTCTTCTGCTTCTTTAGTTGCTTCCTGGGCTTTCTCAGCTGCTTCTTGGGAAACTTTTCTTTTCCCTTCCTCTTCACCTTGCAGCCATCCTATAGCTTCTTTTTCCAACCTTTGAGAGTCTTCATTTCTTCTCTTTGCTTCTTCCTCTGCCTTTGCCTATTCATCCCCCTTCCCACCTTTGGTGATGATATTTTTCTTGAATCTCCTCTTCAATGCTGTCATGTTCGGGGCATTCCGGAAGACAGATTATTCCCTATCAAAATGGTGTGTATACTCAAAATGCACCTTGTTTTCTTTACAGTGTTCCGCAACTTTACCTTGGGAATCATTTCTTTGGTAAGGCATCTCGCCAAAGTGGAACTTCTGCAGCTCTTCTACAAATTCCTCAGCTTGTTTCACCCTAGTGAACCTGTAACTTCCTAGTTTGAAGGGCAAGGGAGGGTAAGCAGTATTCTTATGTCCGAACAGGAAGCTGCCTATTCTATCCAGGAACACTTGTCTAACTACCTCCTTATGGACAATGTAATCAGTTGCGTATTTGGGCAGTAGGGAAGGATATCTCGATCCTCCAAACATCCTGAAGTACATGCCATCTTCGGTCAAATAGTAGTCAGCATAATCCTCAAGCACTTGCATTGCCTCTTCTGACATGCAATCACACTCCTTCAGGAAAATGAGTGTGTATAGATGCATGAGGAGGTGTTCACAGATTTCTCTATAATGGCTATGATATTGGTGTGCCCATAATGGTTTGTAAGCAGCATAGATAGGAATTCTTTCCCTGTCCCAGATGCACCTGAGACCAGGGAAAGGCTGGTTGCATAATATACAGTCTATAAGTATTGGACTCATATAAAATTCAGACCTTTTCTGGGACTCTCCTCCCAATGCTGAGGCCAAACAAGCACAGAGACTGTTTGAGACAAGGTTGGCCCAGTTGAAAATTGTCCCCTAGGTTGCAACATAAAAAATGATAGGTATCCACTCTAGTTTGAAAAACCTGCCATGAGCTCTTCCAAATATTATGTTGAGCATCAAGGCTATGAATCTGTATGGAACTCTTAAACTTGCAGTATCATATTCTCCTGTTACTCTGGTCCTGAAATGTTTTCCAGTCAACATCATTCTTTTCATGGTTTCTACCAAATCCATTCTAATGTTGTTTAACCAGTCATCAGATAAGAATACTTGGGCTTCTGGCAAGTGCTAGGCCAGGGTAACATATCCGGGGCTATATGCAGCATAGCCTTGTTTTTTAACATCCTATAGGATCGTTGTTGTGACATCTGCTCGGGGCAGAATCCACCCAATTACTTCAAAGCAGGGGAATAGCTCTGGCCTGGTGGCGACCTTCATCAGGGAAGACTTCTCTATGTTAGCATATATGGACTCTTCTTCCTATCCCATGTCGAGAACTTCTCTTCAGGTAATCATTCTATAGATTTCCCCCCACTGGTATTTAGGTTCCACGCCAGAAATACACTTCGTGTCCTCGTATATGTATTCTGTCTTAGTTACAACTTCTACTTCTGGCTCTTCTTCGACCACAGGGGCCTTCTTCTTTTGTCTCTTTGACATGGTGATTTATTCCTACCATAAAATTGTAATATTAAGCCCCTTTGACTGAGTGGCAAACCTGTATACATCACTGTACAATGTGCCATTTCTCCTATGTTTAATATGATAGCAATCAGTTAATGAACAAATGTATGCATGTATAGCCTAGCCTAGCTAATCAGAACTGTTACAACCAAAGTGCAGCATTCAATGACCTTGTCTATATCTAGCATGATGCAAAACAAGTCATATATAGTAAAAATTAACAATCTACCACTGTTGTATGATATTGAACAATTCTATCAGCCACATTCAAGACGGAAAGGAAATCTACATCAATAGGCCACCAATTTTGGCTCTCTGCACACACCATTATTGTTTCGTTGTGTGGGGCAAACAATGGAAAGGTATACGAGACTTTAACCATGCTTTAACAAAATCGTGCCCACATGGCTTACAGCCAACAGACTAAAAGCAGCGACGTATTCCCTTAAGTCGGCTAGGAAATCGATGCTGAGCTCAAATGGGGGCGCGTAGAACCATGTAGGTGGAAACGGCTAGGGTTTAAATGATGCAGGGAACCCAGAATGGAACAAACAGTCCCAAATCCACAATGAAGGGCCACGACAAACCTATCTCTACCATACATCATCCTACAAGGGTGGTTTGGTGCAGACAGCGTAACGACCGTCTGCACCAAACCCCCTAATCCGCTATGCGCAGTGCGGTTTAACAACGGAGCTATGGAAAAACTACTCTAAGGGCCGCACCACCTACCCACTGATAGTAATACCACAAAATCCCCCATATATAAATAGTCTTGTGACTAACGGGGTCAAGCTACTACGGCCGTGGACAAAAACCTAATCCATAGAAAACAAACCACCAAATGTTCAACAGAACGAGAAAAAGCCATAGAAGCCTATCTGGCACTGATGTGTAACTAGTGCATAGAAGCCTATCGAGCTTTACAGTGAAGACAACTGGACTACGTGTACTGACACGGGGGACCAGGCGAGTGAGCGACAGCAATCGATGGCGACAGAGCACGGCAGTAAAAAACAACAATAGAATAATACAACATCTCGACTCTGTTTATATATACATGGGAAAACTCCCGCGGCACGTAAAAAATCGAACGACGGACCGCTTTTGGGTCGAAAGTTGAAAGCACACTTCCTTCCACAATGGCGGACGGCCAGAGCGTTAATCCATCCGCGGAAAAAAAATGCATGGCGGGAAAAACTAAAAGATCAGACGTCGGAGACAAAACTAATCGGAAGGCTTAAAGCATGCATTCTTCCACAACGGCGGATGACCAAAGCTCCAAGCCATCCGCAATGTCGGGACTTAAACCGGAAGCGGAACACCTTTGGATCAGGAGCTGCAACGTATTTCTTTCCGTAACGACAGCAAGCCAAACCATAAATTCATCCGCAACGGCGGGGATAAATGGGAGGCATACAATGAGCGTCGGAGCCTAAAGACATCGGAACGAAAGCAGAACTAAAGCTGCAATGGCGGACATCCTTGACTTAAAGAACATTGAAGGACTAATCGGAAGAGGAATCAGTTTTCCTTCCGCAACGGCGGAAGAAAGAAATGATAAAAATTCCAATGCAAAACCAAAGTCCAGCCGAGGTAAAAAATAAATGAATCGGAAAGAAAGTCGAAAACTAAACCACAGATTCATCCACAACGGCGGAAGCTAAACGCCAACCCCTTCCGCAACAGCGAAGAAAGAGAATATAAACCTTCAATGTAAAACCCAAAAATCAACCGAGAGGGAAAAGACACATTGAAGCAATGATCGGGAGCGAAAGCGGTTTACCGTCTGCAACGGCGGAGAGACAAATGACAAATCCTTTCGACGTAAATCAAAAGATCGGCCGATGAGAAAACCAACGAATTAGATAGAAAATCAAAGACGAAACCAAATATCCATCTGTAACGGCGGAAGACCAAACCAAAATCCATCCGCAACGGTGGGAAACCAAACCAAATAACTTCCGATTCAGGCATGCTTCAAATGCATTCAAAGGCAGTGATAAAGCTTGATCATACAGTGGATTACTTCAAGTGCTTAGAGGGAGAAACCAAACAAGTGGTAAATCAATTCAATTAGTATAAAAGTTCTTCTGCAAAGTTCTTAGACCAAATCAAAGAAGAAAAAACAAACTAATATAAGCAAAGGAGGGTTTTAAATTTTTTTATAATTTTGGGAAATTGTTGCAGTTGCAACAATTGGTGACTACCTGGTGAACCCCAGATTTCTGAATTAACTCCTTCCCAGTGCAAGACCGTTTGAATAAAAGCTTCCGTCTCCCAGATGTTTGTATTCCTAAGCAAGTCAAATCATGCATTTAAATCATTGAGAAGTAGTTCATTCTTTGGGAAATGGTAACATCAAAAATATTGCTGGTCTGAATAACTCTTTTGAGGCCTAATAAGTGAGGTTCATTTTATCTATCCTTAGGTGGTTTCCAGCTTTGACACCACAGGATTGTAACAGATAGTAAACAACATTATCCTTTTGTTCTTCATTCCCATGCCAATTGCACTTTTGTGCCATTTGAACTTGAGTTCTTGTGAGCCCTCCATTTGCCTTTATTTCTGAATTTTATTCAGGCTCCTCTATCCCATAGTGCCCTTCTGTGTGAGAGAAGAATTAGTTTTTCATCTCACAGACGGAGAGGAGCTTTTGGCAATTTGAAATTCATGCTTTTGATACTTTGCTTTGATATGTATTGTTTCTTTTTAAGGATTTTCGACTCTTGATAGCTTTTAGATTTTTCTGAGATTATGGCATGGGATCATTTATATATGATATACTGTTTACCCTGCTTCCTTTCCGTGGATCTTTTGCTATCACCCCCTTGGACTCTTAAGATGTGAGATGGATGGAGCCTCGAAATAGTATTCCAAACCTGCTTCACTTTTGATTTATTTACAAGGGTTAAGCAAGACTTCAACGAATGCATGACCATTTAGGAACACTACTACTAGAAGACATTCTATGTTTAAAACCCAGTCTTTGCTCAAGATTTCAGTTAACTAAGAACCCTGATGTTTCCATTGCAACCAAAATTTTTCCTCTTTATTCAAAACCAAAGGAAAAGCTAACAAAGCAGTAAAAGAAATCAGCATCAAATCAAATAATCAAGATAAAAAGCATCAAGCATTGAAGAAAACAACATCAATTTATTTATGTACAAAGCAAAAGAAAAGAAAAATATTGCCCACTCCTGAAAATATTTAATCCTGGAAAGTTAAGGGGTGGGATGGATTATAGACATGAGCTATCTATCCATGGTCTAGCTATGCTGTTTTTGAAACTGAACACATGTCTACAATTCTACAATCATCTCGTACAGCCTGAGGAGGTTGAAGGAGCCCAGGCTGAGTGTCAATCATAGAACTGGCCTTGCTTGATGTATGATGTCTTAGCTTACACTCAGTCAGATAGTTTCCCAGGACAGAATCAGCAGATTCATTTCCTTCTGCTAGCTTAGTGACAGTATACTTCATATAAGGCTCTCTCGAAATCTTAATCTTATTTGGAGTACCCTTGAGAGGCAATAATAGATGAGACCAATCCGAAGAAAAATAGCCTTTTAACCTGGCACACCAATCTCTGTTCAGAATAAGCCCATATCCACTAGTCAATAAATTGGCAAATCTTGTTGTTTGCAGACAAGCAAATGAGGACATTTTTCATTTCTCCCACTACTTTGACACCTGTGCTATCTAACTGTGTTACTTCACAGAATGTGGACTCTGGCTTTCCATTAATCTTTTTGCAAATCTCCAATGGCATAACATTCACAGCTGATCCAGAATCCACTAAGCAATTATGCACGTTATGATTCAGCATTTCTAAGGTCAAAAGAAAAGGTGGGGTATCAGCTTTCTCTTCCCAACCTGGTTCTATGTCTTCTTCTCCTGGTTGGTTCTGAGTAGGTATGTCCTCTTCAAGCTCTTCAGTTTCATTAGAGTTTTCCTCACTAACACCTATCTGATCTTCTATAGGTTTGACAGTTTCAGTGATTGGCTTTGCCTCTTGGTTGAGGGTATTGGCTCTATGTGTTTTGTCCTCAACGTTCACTTCTACCTGTCTCTTGACATTCTCCTGCAGATTTGTAATCTTCGAAATTATGGTATTGTCTTCAATTGTTAAACCCATGTTCTTCGCTGTTGTAGATGTGCATTCAGATTTAGGAGTACTCTCCTTGGTATCAAACAGTGAGACACCATTCCATGAAAACATGTTATCAATATCTTGTTTCTCCATGATCTGGTTTTTCTTTTCCTCCTTACCACTATCTTTAGTCAATTGAGGGTCCAACAACTTATTCATCACCAATGTCATTGAATGTAACCATTGAGGACACTTCTTTTCAGAATGAGGTTGTTGGTGAAAAGTACAGAAATTATCCCGTCCTATTTCTGTTATGTTTGTTGATGCTAAATTTGGCGGAGGGACCTGCCATTGGTTGTAATCCTCTCTTTTCGAAGAGTAGGTTTTATGAGTTTTCTGAATGTCCTTTTCCTTTTCCAGATCTATTATTCGGTTGGATAGTTTCTGCATCATTTTCAACATTCCATGATAATCATGTGATTGATCCTCTTGAGGTTTAGACAGCAGTAAGGTTCTTCTCTCGGTAGTCTTCTCTTCATGTGGATCAGGATAGTCTGCTATGCTTTCCCTTTCAGCCTATACCCTCTCTTACTCTTTATAGGTCTCCACCAATGTAGGCTTGGCTTTCATCTTAGCAAACATGGCCAACTCAGGCCCTAGGGATGAGGTATAATATTCAATTAAGACCTTGTCCGAGGGTCTGTCAGCTTCCGAAAAGTTCTTTAGGTATATTGAAAATCTTTGAGTAAACTTATGTACCTTTTCATTCTTCTCTTTTCTTAACAAACACAGACCTTTCATTAATGAGGCATGTGTCTTTTGGGCTGTGTATTTACTTCGGAATAGCCTTTCGAAGGTGTCCCAATCAGGAATCGAGTTTGCGGGCAATCCGAAATACCAGGATGTTGCTGCTCCTTTCAGGGTGTGAGGGAACAGCCTACAGACCACATCTTCATACTCCCCAGCCCTTATCCCTTCTAAAGCTAGATAAAAGCCTTGCAGGTGGTCATCTGCAGCAGTCCTTTCTTTGGGGTCAAACTTAGGCAACACCTTGTCAAAGGCCCGAGGTAGGTTATGCAAAGGAGGCATGAGATTCAAAGGTGATCTAGCTCTCCATGCTGGTAAGGGATTGGGCTGATTTGCATTTACACTAGCCATGTAGGGTGAGAATAGGATTTCTTACTTCAGAGGTATAAATGAAACTTGTAAGTACTTGGGTCAGGTTACAAGCTTCAGATATCTGCTAGTGGGGTAATATTGGAAACTTTTAGTTTCCGGGACCAGCCATGCACTGGCGGCCCTCCTTCTAGCGCCAAAACTGTTGAGGTCTGGAAATTCGCAAGCGACAACAGTAAGGGATTCTCCCTAGTCAAAGTTCCCAACTAGCCCGTTGACTGTTTGGTATAGGGAATCCATCCGGTTTGCGGTCCGGCTACCATAGGTCAAGTAACAAAACAAAAGCTTCACCGGTTATGGCCCGGTCCACCGATTTTTTGTACTTTTGACTTAAGGATGATATGCACATGCCTAACTAACCATGCAGGGTGATAAAGATGCAAGGAACTACACAATGTGATGCGCAGGTTCTTACCTCTTGTCTTAGGCTCACAAGCATCTAAATCACATATGCAGCCATGAAGTAAATTAACCATCTATCTAACTATCTATCTATCTATCCCTGGGGAGCCAAAATATGATTTATTTATGAGTAATGTGGATTATTCATGCATTATAAACAAAAATTACAGGTAGCTGATATTCTTATCTACAACACATGAAAGATTAAAGGTATTTCAACAATCAGATATCCAACTGTTTCATAAGCAGCATACATTACTCATGGTGACATTTCCACAAACTGAACTAGAAATCATTTAAACAAGAACATAGGTTCAGAGAGTTAGAACGATCTCACGGTTAATGGACAAAAACTGGAAAACAAAATAGTTCATCTTTCAGTCATCCACATCATAACATCTGGAAATTCCACCAATCTTTCTCCAGCAGGCAAACCATATTTATTTATTGCAAAGAGAAATAGTTCTTCTTACAATATTGCTTTCTAGTCTAACTGGGAAAAATCCCCTTTTTCCTTCTAAGCTTTCTACATTTATACAAAAGGGTGAGACAGTTGGGCTGCCCAAATTAACCTTTGGGCTTCCCAACTCTTCATTTCCAACGCTTAACTTTTCTCTAAAACGTTTTTTACACAATTGTTACAAAATACAAAATGATCACTCCTTCACGAGGAGGGCCCCACTTGGGTATCTAGAAACTTCCTACATGCCGAAGCTTCTTTAGCAATGCTCTCAAATGCGCAGGGTTCCAAAAAATGAATATTGATTTCAAATTTCTCAGCTTGGTGTTTTATAGCCTCAATCCTGGCTGCACTCAACCAAAGTTGGTCATCTAAAAGCTGCACATTGACAGCTGAGTGGTATACTTCGTTCCTCATTACCTGCTCATCCAGGGCTTTAAGCTGCTACACCTTAGCTTCCTCCTCCTGGTATCTCTTCTGCAACAGCTCCATCAAGGCGCTGTGATCTGGGAAAACATCAAGCCTCTGCTCAGCCTCTATCTGGCACCGGTTGTATGTAATGAGAAGTCTTCTGAAAAACTCGGTGCATAATCCTTTTATCTTCTTAACTGCCTTCTTGAAATCTTCAGTGGTGTTGATGGCGAACTCTCTAGGTCATAATCCCGCTTGAGGGCTGGTTTATCTTTTGATGGCAGGTCTGCTGGAGTTTCTTCGTTGTTTTCCAGCCTCGCCATTCTGGCAGTTAAGACTTCAAGCACATCCTGAGATCTATTCATGAAGTAAGAAGAAGTTTCCATGATTTCTTCTAAGCGACCATCTATCTGTAGAACTTTGCACCTTTCCTCCTCTATAGCAGTCTGCAGCTGCAGCATCCTAGCTTTCTGTGCCATGACATGCTCTTTGAATGGCTAGAGGTTGACCTGCTGTTCCCTTGCTTCCTCTAGAGCAACTATTAGAGAGGCGATCTGCTCTTGATGATTCTTGTTCTGTTCCTGGGTGTGCAGTGTATTTGCCTCCAAGATGATCTTTTGCTACTCTTCTAGCTCTTCTACCTTTTCCAGCAGCTGATCTTTCTCTACCTTTAGCTCTTCATAATCACTTTGTACTTTCTCCAGGCATTCTAGGGCAGTCTCCCTATCTTCTCTTTCTACTTGGAGGGCCTGCAACTCAGCCTTAGAAGACCTCATCTCTCTCTGCATATCTTCATACTTCCTTTTCAGCCTATTATTTTCTTTTCGCTCTCTTCTCAATGTATCTTTCAATTGAGCAGAAGATTTCTTGGATTGCTCCAAGTCAGTCATGATATAGCCTACATTATCTTCTGAAGATTGGATTAATGCAGGCCCAGCTCTTAGGGTGAATCTTGGATCTTGGTCTGTTCCTAACATAACAGCCGTATCCGTTATCATTTTACCAGGTAGACCTTCCGCCTCAACTTTCCTCTCTGTTCTCTTTATTATCATTTTTGTTGCTCGATCGTAGAAAACAGTGTTGAAGTCAGGGATTTCTTCTCCTTTTTTCTGAACAAAAGGAACTAGCTTGAGTGTGGGGACCACAGGTGTGCTGGTAGCAGGCACTTGTGGGTCCCAAACCTCTGGGTTTTCCTTCTCCTGGGTCTTTCCTCCAGCTATCTCAGAATCTGACTATTCTGTCTCAGTCTGTGTCAGCTTCAACCTCTCTGATTCCTGATTTTGTAGCTCCTCATCGAGCTTTCTCTTCGCTTCTTCAGCTACTTTTCTAGCTGCTTTTTCTTCTTCTTTAGTTGCTTCCTGGGCTTTCTCATCTGCTTCTTGGGAAGGTTTTCTTTTCCCTTCCTCTTCACTTTCCAGCCATCCTGCAGCTTTTTTTGCCAACCTTTGAGCCTCTTCATTTCTTCTCTTTGCTTCTTCCTCTTCCTTTGCCTGTTCATCCCCCTTCCCACCTTTGGTGGTGATGTTTTTCTTGAATCTCCTCTTCAATGTTGTCATGTTCGGGGCATTCTGGAAGATAGATTCTTCCCTATCAGAATGGTGTGTATACTCAAAATGCACCTTGTTTTCTTTACATTGTTCCGCAACTTTACCTTGGGAATCATTTCTGTGGTAAGGCATCTCACCAAAGTAGAACTTTTGTAGCTCTTCTACAAATTCCTCAGCTTGTTTCACCCTAGTGAACCTGTAACTTCCTAGTTTGAAGGGCAAGGGAGGGTAAGCAGTCTTCTTATATTCGAACAGGAAGCTTCCTATTCCATCCAGGAACACTTGTCTGACTGCCTCCTTATGGACAATGTAATCAGTTGCATATTTGGGCAGTAAAGAAGGAGCTCTCGAACCTCCAAACATCCTAAAGTACATGCCATCTTCGGTCAAATAGTAATCAACATAATCCTCAATCACTTGCATTGCCTCTTGTGACATGCAATCACACTCCTTCAGGAAAATGAGTGTGTATAGAGGCATGAGGAGGTGTTCACAGATTTCTCTATAATGGCTATGATATTGGTGTGCCCACAATGGTTTGTAAGCAGCATAGATAGGCATTCTTTCCCTGTCCCAGATGCACTTGAGACCAGGGAAAGGCTGGTTGCATAATATGCAGTCGATAAGTATTGAACTCATATAAAATTCAGACCTTTTCTGGGACTCTCCTCCCAATGCTGAGGCCAAACAAGCAGAGAAACTATTTGAGACAAGTTTGGCCCAGTTGAAAATTGTCCCCTGGGTTGCAACATAAAAAATGATAGGTATCCACTCTAGTTTGAAAAACCTACCATGAGCTCTTCCAAATATTCTGTTGAGCGTCAAGGCTATGAATCTGTATGGAACTCTTAAACTTGCAGTATCATATTCTCCTGTTACTCTGGTCCTGAAATGTTTTCCAGTCAACATCATTCTTTTCATGGTTTCTACCAAATCCATTCTAATGTTGTTTAACCAGTCATCAGATAAGAATACTTGGGCTTCTGGCAAGTGGTAGGCCAGGGCAACATATCCAGGGCTGTATGCAGCATAGCCCTGTTTGTTAACATCCTCTAGGATCATTGTTGTGACATCTGCCCGGGGCAGAATCCACCCAATTACTTTAGAGCAGGGGAACAGCTCTGGCCTGGTGGCGACCTTCATAAGGGAAGACTTCTCTATGTTAGCATATATGGACTCTTCTTGCAAGCCCATGTCAGGAAATTCTCTTCGAGTAATCTACCCCCCACTGGTTTTCAGGTTCCACGCCAGAAATACACTTTGCATCCTCGTATATGTATTCTGTCTTAGTTACGACTTCTACTTCTGGCTCTTCTTCGACCACAGGGGCCTTCTTCTTTTGTCTCTTTGACATGGTGATTTCTTCCTGCCATAAAATTGTAATATTAAGCCCCTTTGACTGAGTGGAAAACCTGTATACATCACTGTGCAATGTGCCATTTCTCCTATGTTTAATATGATAGCAATCAGTTAATGAACAAATGTATGCATGTATAGCCTAAAATGGCCTAACTAATCAGAACTGTTACAACCAAAGTGCAGCATTCAATGACCTTGTCTATATCTAGCATGATGCAAAACAAGTCATATATAGTAAAAATTAACAATCTACCACTGCTGTATGATATTGAACAATTCTATCAGCCACATTCAAGACGAAAAGGAAATCTACATCAATAGGCCACCAATTTTGGCTCTTTGCGCACGCCATTATTGTTTCGCTGCGCGGGGAAAACAAGGGAAAGGTATACGAGACTTTAACCGTGCTTTAACAAAACCATGCCCATGCGGCTTACGGCCAACAGACTAAAAGCAGCAACGATTCCCTTAATTCGGCTAGGAAATCGATGCTGAGCTCGAATGGGGGCATGCAGAACCATGTAGGTGGATACGGCTAGGGTTTAAATGATGCAGGGAACCTAGAATGGAACAAATAGTCCCAAATCCACAATGAAGGGTCACGGAAAACCTATCTCTACCATACATCATCCTACAAGGGTGGTTTGGTGCAGATAGCGTAATGGTCATCTGCACCAAACCCCCTAATCTGCTATGCGTAGGGCGGTTTAATAACAGAGCTATGGAAAAACTACTCTAAGGGCCGCACTGCCTACCCACTGACAGTAATACCACAAAATCCCCCATATATAAATAGTCTTGTGACTAACAGGGTCAAGCTACTACGGCTATGGACAAAAACCTAATCCAAAGAAAACAAACCACCAAACATTCACCGGAACTAGGAAAATCCATAGAATCATACCTGGCACTGATGTGTAACCGGTGCGTAGAAGCCTGTCGAGCTTTACGGTGAAGACACCTGGACTGCATGTACCAACACGGGGGACCGGTTGAGTGAGTGACAGCAATCGATGGCGACAGAGCACGGCAGTCAAAAACAACAATAGAATAATACAACATCTCGACTCTATTTATATATACACGGTCAAACTCCCGCGGCGGGTAAAAAATCGAACGGCGGACCGCTTTTGGGTCGGAAGTTGAAAGCACACTTCCTTCCGCAACGGCGGACGGCCAGAGTGTTAATCCATCCGTGGAAAAAAAATGCATGGTGGGAAAAACTAAAAGATCGGACGTCGGAGACAAAACTAATCGGAAGGCTTAAAGCATGCATTCTTCCACAACAGCGGACGGCCAAAGCTCCAAGCCATCTGCAACGTCGGGACTTAAACCAGAAGCGGAACACCTTTGGATCGGGAGCTGCAATGTATTTCTTTCCGTAACGACGGCAAGCCAAACCATAAATTCATCCACAACGGCGGGTATAACTGGGAGGCATACAATGAGCGTCGGATCCTAAATACATCGGAACGAAAGTAGAACTAAAGCCGCAATGGTGGACATCCATGACTTAAAGAACGTTGAAGGACTGATCAAAAGAGGAATCATTTTTCCTTCCACAACGGTGGAAGAAAGAAACGATAAAAATTCCAATGCAAAACCAAATTCCAGCCGAGGTAAAAAATAAATGAATTGGAAAGAAAGTCAAAAACTAAACCACAGATTCATCCGCAACGGCGGAAGCTAAACGCCAACACCTTCCGCAACAGCGAAGAAAGAGAATATAAACCTTCAATGTAAAACCCAAACATCATCCGAGCGGGAAAAGACACATTGAAGCAATGATCAGGAGCGAAAGCGGTTTACCGTCCGCAACGGCGGAGAGACAAATGACAAATCCTTCCGACGTAAATCAAAAGATCAGCCGATGAGAAAACCAACGGATCGGACAGAAAATCAAAGACCAAATATCCATCCGCAACGACGGAAGACCAAACCAAAATCCATCCGCAACGGCGGGAAACCAAACCAAATAACTTCCAATTCAGGCATGCTTCAAATGCATTCAAAGGCAGTGATAAAGCTTGATCATACAATGGATTACTTCAAGTGCTTAGAGGGAGAAACCAAATAAGTGGTAAATCAATTCAATCAGTATAAAAAATTTTCTGCAAAGTTCTTAGACCAAATCAAAGAAGAAAAAACAAACTAATATAAGCAAAGGAGGGTCCTAAATTTTTTTAGAATTTTGGGAAATTGTTGCAGCTGCAACAGGTTCATGAAGGACAATGCCGGACTGTACAGGTTGATTAGGCTCTAGAGGCTGAAGCTAAAGGAAGACAGAGAAAACCCTAGTAGCCACCTTTCCTTATCAACCGTAGCTGAAGTAGCCATCAGTCTCCAGCCTCTTGAAGCCAGCCAAGGCGTTGTTAACACCCCTAGCATGAAGCCCGCAGAAGAGGAAAGCTGAGCCAACAGGTTTGTAAAGACATTTTTGATGAAAACCTAATAATTTTGGTAAAACAGGGCTTTCGATGGCTTAGGTGGATGACACAATAGTCCATTAGCCACCAAAAGTGCCACTTTCGGCAGATAATAGGTCTGATAGACTGGCCGCTTAACCATCAAAACCAGACAGAGGCGTAAAGGCAAGTTTTGGGCACACAGGATCGTTTTTTAGTGACTGTAGATGGCTCAGGAACGTAAGTTAAAGATAAAAGGTGCTGGCAGAAGTATTAGAAAGGATCTATTTAGATCTATTATGACAAAATAGAGCCATAAAGTCATCAACCCTAGCTGTCAAGGAGAAATCAGTGGTTTAACTGACAGTGGACCAGCAGCAGTGATCATTAGCAATTACTGAAGTTGTTTTAATATTCAGTCAGTAAACTAAATCTTCATTGTAGTTATACAAGTATTTATGTAGGGTTTCAAACCCTAATTTGGAAAAACTGTCACTCTTGAGTATTTTTGTAAGAATAGACCCAAGTTTTAGGATCTGTACTTTTTGTAAAAGGCTATAAATCCTAAGATTGATTTTATAATAAGGTTCAACTTCAAGGATTTATAAGCCTATAATGTTTTCAGCTTCTCATTTTTACTCTTCATGAATTTAAGCTCTTTTGTTATGATCTGTTCAGCCATCATCTCTTTCTTTACTGTACTTATGATTAAATGTGTGTTTAGGCCATTTTCAGATTGATTAATAACTGATAGCTGTCATCCTATTGGCTTGTTATTGCGATTTGATTTATAAGTGCCATCCTTATCATGATTTAGCCATTTATATGCATGTGTTTTTTATGCAAGTCTGCTATCCTTATGAGTTCTTCATCCCTGCACCTATAGTCAACTTCTGAGCAATTGTAACTAAAAGCCTTGTAAATGAGTGAGTTTTATGCATTCCTTGAGAGTGGGAAGGTTATATAGGTCACCTTACTTGATCCATATCAAAAAACCCTAAAAACATTGTAAGTTACCAGGCATTCTTGAGCTACAACCTAGAGTATTTTCCTGGAGTGATAACAATCTCTTTAATTGTAGAGAAAAGCTCTTCATTGGTATGATATGACAAGATTGATTCCCCCCTAGACCTCTCTTTTCCTTCTACAACAAGTTTCATCAACAAAAGGGTTTGTTTGTTCATAATTTCAAAACGTTTGTAGTGTGGTCATGTTTCGAGATGAAGATAAATTATCTCTCCATTCGATGAGGATACATATGTGTTTATTGAATGCAATGTAAGACTAAATAACTAGAATCTTAAAAATCAGCTTTGACCCTCCCAAAAACAAGATATTTTACCTGCCATTTTAGTTGTCTACTTCTTGCGTTTCCTCTTGCCATGAGTAGACTTAGAATCATATGATGTATTAAATTCTTTGTCGCTTGTTTTTATATCAATGGAAGGAGTGTTGAGGCTAACGGAAACATAATTCTTTGTGTCAATAATAATTTCCCTTCTACTTTGCAATACATTTAGAAGGTACTTTTGAAGGTTTCTTGCCAAGGATTCAGTTGAATCCTCTTCCCTGACTACAACCTCCCCACTATTCTGCTCAATACCATGGTCTCTACATAAGAAGAAAATGTTTCCATAACATATATACTAATAGAAAATGAAGAATACTGCCTCTACACAAGAAATATTTTCCAAACCTCAACAAATTTCCACCAAACTTCTTAAAGCCTTATGTTAGTCCTAGAACTGTCAAATTTTCCCTTTGTCTATAATTTACTTTGAACTTTTTCCATGCATTTTATTTTATTTTATTTCTTATGTTTTTTATTTCATTTTAAATTTATTTCTTGCATATTGGATACATATAGGATTAGACTTAGCTCCCGATTTGATAAATGGTGAGTGTGTTTATAATCGAATCAAATGAGAGTTAGATTCTGAAATGATTGATTAGACATGTTGTACATGCAATCTAGTAATGAATTCATTGTGCTCCATCTATATGCACGCTACCATATTGCCAGGTTGATGCTTTGCGTAGGTTACAAAGCTCTATCAAGCAATGATGGTTTACTCAGTTTTCGGGTTTTGCAATAAACCTGTAACTGATAGGATTCAGATTAAAGAGCGGTCTCTCGTTGTCTTTGGTTGTCCACTTGCAAATTGTGAGATCAGTCCACTCAGTTGGTGTACAATAAAGGTTAAGAAATATACTCCTTATGAAGAATCATCTCAATTAGGTGTTTCCACTTATTTTCTACAGTCTACTCTATCTCTAAGTTCAACAGGAAATACATTAGATATTCTTATGAATTTGATTTTTGTAATATGTGGGAGATCTTGGAAAATGAGGTAGATAAGTTCTATCAGTATTTCTTTTTAAAATTTGTGGAATCATATGCCTTCTTATAGATTTTGGTGAAGCAATTCATTGAGTCACTTTGAAAGATGCATAGTCAGATGTGCAATACATTGGTATCAGATAGTGGAAATATTTCAAAGTGTGACAAAATGGTAGTTCATGTGTAAAGTGTGGATTGGCCACTGAGAGTCAATGATACTATGAACATTGGTTGAGGCTCAGTTTCATCAACTTACAAAACAAAAATTCTTTCTGTGAATACAAAATCCAATGCAACATTTTCTGGCAAGGGAATCTTGCCCGTGATTTTTACAACTTCTGCATAAGCTTCAACATGTGGTAATTTTAACCTAGTTTCTAGTCCTCCACCCCTTAACAATCAAAACAATGTGCCAGTAGTGAGCGAGAAGATAGTTGGAAACAATATGGCAGATTCCAAGCCAACAAGCGAGAAGGTTATAAACGCTAAAGTTACCGATCTGAAAGTAACATGTGAGAATATAACAGGCAATAAAACTGCAGAGATGAAGATGCCATCTAAGAAGATCGCAGGAGATAAAATTGCAGACTTGAAATATGCAGCAAGTGAGAAGATAGTAGGAACTAATATAGTAGAATCTATGTCTACATCCACATCGTCAGCAGAGAAAAATCCATTTGGTGTATCTGAATATATGGGCAATATGGTGCCTTAGCTTTCTGCAACGCCTATTGATCAAAATACAATAGAGGAAGTCAATACAATGACTTCCTATTTTCCTTTTGGTCTAGATTTTAAAGTGGAGCCTTTCAAAACGCTCCATTCTCCCAATATTGAAAATACTTATGAGGAGAAGTTTAAGATCGATCTAATGGCACCTCCAAAGAAGTCATCTCTCGATAAAGAGGATGACAGTGGACCTGATGCTATTGGCACTACTTCTTCTGAAGCACCAGAGAAAGGAACTGTGGAAATTACAAAAATCCCAAAAGTAAAGGGTTACTAACATCCCAAAAGTAAAGGCTGTAGCATCGAAGGAAGAAAGAGAGACATAGAAGAGGGAGGAGGTAAAATTAGAAGAAGTAGAAAATAAACACAGAAAGAGAGATAATGGAGAAGACAAAGTTATGGAGAAGCATTATATTAAAGAGAGAAATATTGATTTGCAATTAGAGGGGAGAAATTTGGAAAAGGATTCGTGTAATCCTTTAGTTCAGAAGTAGAGAAGAATATCAAAGAATGAATCAAGAGTAGAGAAACCATCAGTGAAGGTACTTTGCAGGAAACATCACATAAAGATCCTTCTATAAGTAGCAGTCAATACAAGAACTCTAGTCTGGATTAGATGGGCTAGTTGCACTTTCTGAAGCTACTAGGAGACTGATTTGATGATCAAATTTGGATGAATAATACACATGTGATAGTTAGTTGATACTCTTTATATTTTTAGTAGACTTAGATCCAAAGAAACTGGATCTAGGAACAACTCAGCTAAATACCACTATTTCTATATATTGTAAGTTTTTGTTTTGAAACAAGGGAGACATATAAGGGTCGACATATGCATTGAACTTGTGTACAATTCAACAATTCAATGACTGTGTAAGGAATTATTTTCTTAAATGAATGACTTTATTATCCATGGGAGCTAGGTTTAAAGCTAGATATTGTTTTAATGTTCCGTGGTTTTGTTTGAACCTTTGTCTACACTTTTATTTATATGGATTTCTTTTGTATGGATGTCTGTGTTGGAAAATGAATATTATTGCTGAAAAATTTTTGAAATGTTTTTTTGAACACCTGAATTGTACATATGAAGTAGTGAATGACAAATTGTTTGTTTCCTCTTGTATCATTTATGATTTGAACCTATCTCCTATATCTTGAACAATCATTCTTTCTTTTAAATATTGTCCTTATATATACATTATCTGATGTTTTCAGATCTTTTATTCTTCTCTATATGATTTTGTATACTTGAATTTTTATTGTTATCCAAAAATCAACAAAAACAATCCTTTAATTCTGAGATGCCTAAACCCTGCTACCTTGTAGTCTAGTTGCCAGACTTTAGGATAAACACCTTTCTTGAATTTTTTCCCCAATGAAGCTTAGAATTTTTTTTCTCTTTGTCGTCCTTGGGACACCTCATTAATTACAATATTCTCGGCATTTGAAGGGGTTTTCAATGCCGTCAATCTCATTGCAAGTTTTTTCCTTAAAATTTTAGCCTCTTCTTGATCAACTAGAACCATATATTTCATGCCAATTCCTTTGTTTTATCTCATGCGTCCAACCAAATTGGGATCCTTCTATAGATCACTCGCTGTCTTTCTATCGTTATCTATGTCATTATTTTCCTTTTTATCACTAATTTGAGGCTTGATGGACTTAACAATTTGTTTTTTTGCAGGAGGACCTTTGAACCTGGAATATCGACGGGCTAATTCATCATCAAGACAATCGTAATCGAAGCCTCCCACATTTCCATATGAATAATTCACTAATGAGTTTAAGGGTTTTATCGGTATGTGGGAGTTGAGATTAAGATGCAATGCACTTTCATCTAGAACTATGTGAACAACTACTCTTCTACTCTCGGCAATATACTCCAACTTGTGTTTTTGGAAGGTATTTCGTCAAATTTTCAACATGTTTTCTAGAAGTGCTTGCTACTATTCCATCGTCTTTGCGCAAATCTAATGTACATATCATTTCAGCAATACCGAGGGTTAATTCCATTGACATTAAGAGTATTTACGTTAATAATAAGTAAAGGAAAAAAACTTTAATTCACCCATTGACCTCAAAAAGAGCGAAAATAAAAAACTTTAGTTCACCCACAATTCCAAAAGTTAAATAATTATTTTTTCATTAAAAAAAATTAAATTAAAATTTTCTAAATATGTTTTAATAAAAATTTTGAAAAATAATCGACTAAATTTATATGATGAGAAAAAATATAAAAAAATACTAAATTTTCAAGGATTTCGTTCTAATATGGTTATCGCACCGAAAGTAGCAAGGTTCTCTACAGCCAAATCTATGAATAAGGTTTATCAAGCACTCAAGTGATTCGAGGGTAAGGTTTAATAAGGTAGTTCGATAAATGTGGGTGTAATATTTCATGGTATTGGGTAGTGTCTTTGATGAGTAAACTTACTCGACTAGAATGTTGGAAATATGGAGTGTTATAAAGCTATTAGTAAATCAACGGTATAAGGTTTTGGGATATTGGGAAGTTTCGTAATGGATAAACTCACTTGAACAACATAAAAAGGCCCCAAACACTAAAGAATCACAATGGTTAAAACATTATCGTAATTACAAAAGAGATAATTCTACCGAGGAATATAATTCCAATTGTTTATAAATCTATATTTTAGAGAAAAAAATATAGTGTGTTTTTTAGATTATGAATTACCTCATGGTCTAGAAACTGATAATATGCAACCAGGTACGCTATAGTAACATTCTCCGATTACCTTAGCTCACGACTTTGAATCCTTAGCCCAATGATTTCAATTTGAATGTTGTAAGCATGTCACATTGACTGCAATATTCCCATAACCGACCCCCACTCATAGCTATTTAGTTGAATGTAGTAGTAGTGTGAAAATGGGTAATCCAACAAAATATGATAATGGCTATAAATTTCAATTTTGACAATAAATTTACTTTACAATTTTTGTAAATTTTAATGTTGCAAATGGATTCAGAGGGGTCTCTAGATCAATCTGCACCGTTAAAATTTATGAAATTGTAATTTTTTTACTATTTCATAAATTTTAAAGTTGTAGATCATTTATTCAGAGATCCACAAAGACAATTTCTTAAATTTTAACATTGCAAATGGATTCAGGGACCCACTTAGTCATTGCAAACTTACTAGTCATTACAGACTAATTAGTTCTATTACATCAATTACAATATTGCCATATCTAGAGACATATAGAAACATGCTACATATATATATTAAATCCTATATTATATTATATATGAACACTCTTAATTTGTGTGTTATGTATAAGGAAATATTTAATAATTAGAACATCTTATATAATTAATAACTTAGACTGTCTAGTCATATTTTTTATCCCATGACTAAAATAGTAATTTTTAATTTATATAACTTATAATTGCTCAAATTTGGTCTTATTTCTCTTAAAAACATTGTGGTGGCATACATTTTTGGTGGTTTAGTCATTTATTTCACTTGGTGACTATCTTTGTTGGTCTTATGGCCACCAATTACCCATGTTCCTACTAGTTATATAGATTGGCATAAGAGTTGCATCTTTAGCACAATGGAATCTCAAATAAAAACTAGACCTTCTGGTCATGACATTTTGGACATAGGGAAGAATTTGGAAATTGTGTTAAACAAAGCTTTGTTTATTAGGATGGTGAGTTCTCCTAACTTGGTATGGAATCATGGACATAGTAATGATGAGTTTGAAAAAATTATGAGGAAAATGTTAGGTCAATTAGAGTTAATGAGGTAGGCACTTGCATATTTCAACATGCATATGGAGAGGCGAGAATCTAAATAAGGAGACATGGAAACCAAACTAAAGGACATAAATTTGAAATATGAAAAATTTGCTGATGATTTTGAAATGCATTACAACAATATCTTAAACTTTTCCAAGACTTACCAACCCATGGATCACCTTCCCATTGTTTCTATAGGTTTAGTGAAAGATCAAGTTATAGAGGAGAACACTATGCAACATACACCAATCACTTTTAATTGAAAAAATAAATATATGGAGAACAAGGCATTGATAGAAATGATGTGTCAATCACTATGTTTACGAAAAAAATTCAATGAATGTAGACAAATTTTTATTCTCCTTGGTCAATTGCTTAAATATATCATGTCATCTTATTTCAAGACACTTCCCTAATGCGGACAATGACAAATATCTATGGTATAAATGGTTTATATCTAGAACAAAACAAAACATAAATGTAAACCTTTCCTTACATTTATAAAATCACTTGAATGTGAAGAATACTTACCTCTTGTTGAAGGTTGTCCATATTATCTTGAATCTTTCACAATCCCGTTGATGAAGACAAGACCTGCAAAAGGATAAAAGGACAGAAGAAACAAGTGGAAATACAAGATTATATGATATATATAAACAATTTACCAAGGAGAATAGTTGTAAACGAAATTACACATCATTTACAGGAAGAGAAAACATTGATCTATTAACAAATAGAGGAAATAATACAACCATAATTCCTTAGTGTTGAAAGTCCTTTCCAATGAATCTTTGCATCAAAGGTAAGCTACCAAAGTTCAAATATGGAATAAATAGACCCACATTTGGATGCTCTCCTTCTATCTCCCTATCCCATGAGGGTGAGCTCTCATTTATAGGCCAAAAGAGATGAAGAAGGGATGATAGGATTAAGGGAGAAGGATGAGGTGGGATCCTACTAAGCTGGGAGGTGAGTGATATCCACCCTTAATGGAAGGGATAAACCTCCATGAGAGTCCCCTTCGAGAGAATTCTCAAAAACTATCTTTTTTCCCTTCGTACAAGAACCGACACACCCTATACACAAGAAAAGTGGGTTGGTGATGCACCCTATAGTGATGAAAATTGCGTCAATGGGGGGGTCACACACCTTGTTAGAAATAAAAGGGAGTCACCCTCTCAAAACACAATTTTTTGAAAGGAAAAAAAAATCAGAACTCATCTTCTAAAGAGTTTTGGAAAAGCAGTTCAAGGATCAAGGCAAGGAGAAATTTTTCACGGTTCGTGATCATGGCGAGGATAAAAAATTCGTGTAACATATTCCCCCCAAAGTATGAAGCTATAGTAACAGGATAGTTGAAATACTTCGATGGATAAAGGTAAAGGATCGACGAAAGGACCATTGGTTGGAAATCTGTCAACAAAAAATAAGGATTTTTTCTACAGTACAGTAAGTTATCATCCCAATGACTCAGAACATGGCTGCTGACCAATACATGGTAGATCCATGAAACTATTGAAAAAGGATACGACAACCAAAAATAATGTGGATCCTTACCTTAAATAACTATGGAAAAATCATGGTTATGAAAATACAAAGTATATCCATGATGAAATAATAACAAAACCACGACCAATACAAAGTGGACCTGTGTGATAGTACATTAATAAAATCTCCATCACAACCTGGGTAAAGTACATAAAATATACACAGGGTATTCAACCCGAACCCACAATGATACAATTCTATAAATGTGAATAAAGGAATTGAATTGGAACATGGTAGAAACCACTTGATTATCGGTCAATGATGCAAACCGTTAACAAGTGCGATGAAAATCGCTAATGATGATAATGATTCCCAAGGTATCTTAGTACATTCTGATGATTGTAAATATATGGGATGGAGTCGAACATCCATGTAATCACTCAATCGGAGTACAATGATGTAAATATACTACCGAAAGCAAGGAAACATTCCATTGAGGCATGCAGGCTCCAAGTTACTGACTAGTTTCTAAGTCTAATCCGTGGATGATGTGCTGATGTTGACATGGAATTACTTGTCGAGGGATGGCCATAATGTATCCGACATCATTGAAAAAAAAACAACACATGAAATTGATGTAATATGGTAGATAAAATGAGAATGAACTCACAAAAAAGTGTAATGGTGAAAACAAGAGACCATTTCAGGGACGAATGGCACTATAAAAGGCTTTATGAATGCAAAGGTTGATTCCAACTGAAGAATTCCCTTGAACATATAATGACACAACAAGTAACCTGGAATCATTGAATTAACAAGGCATAGATCAAGACATAATGAAACAAATGACTGAGGCATTCTTCGGTTGACCCAAAGGATTAAGATGACTCGCGTAATTGGTAGGACTCGAGACAAGCTGATTACCCAGTTGTTTGAATATGATACAGATAGGTTCCATGTTAAAGGGTGACTTTAAGATTTTATTAATATAGATTAAATATATCTTCCCATTCCTTTAATTTCCCCATCATAATGGATGAAGTCCTCTTCTCTTTTTAATGAGCTAGAAGAGGGTAACAAATGCTCAGTGTAGCTCATCTAGATGAGTCCAATTTTAAATATTTTACAAACCCGAGAAAGGAGAGGTTCGATCCAAAAAGGGCCTTTCAATCTGTAATATTTTGAGTCCAAATAAATAAAACGTGATGGTTTTTCATGTTTAGAGATTCTCAAAATATTTAATAATACTCCAAGGTAAAACTATGGTTTAAATAGAAGCTTCCCAATAATGGGAAGAAGCTATGGTTTAACTAGAAGACATGGCTGTCAAAAAGGGAGGAACCACTAGAACACGTGAGTCATTTAGGGGAGTTCTGTGACTAGAAGTCATACGATTATTACATGTAACAAAGAAAAGATGATTAATGGTCACAATCTTCCCATCATGGGGAAAATGAATCACTCTAAAGAGTGTGGACACTACAAATTTCATGGCGTAAACATAATGACGTCCAAGGAGAAGCTTAAAATATAAGATACCTTGGATTACCATAACATCAATACAGACAATTTTCCCTCCTAAGTTTATATGAAAGTGAGGACGGATCCCTAAAGATGTAGCATGTCATCTATTAAAATCCAATATCTGATCAGTGGTTGACAGAAGTTGAGGAGAACCTATAACTTGCCATGTAGTTGAGGATATAATACTAACAGAATCCCCTTCATCAACAATAGTGTGAAGTATGTTCCTAGCAGTAACTCACGCAGATATATGGAAAGGAACACTCGAATGAAGATGCGATTCTATTAGATTTCTCCAATCAAAGGAAATAACCTCAATACTTGGGGAGGGTTATGTTGAAACAAACATTATTTCCCCTTTCCTAGAAAAATCTGAATTGACTACGAAAACTTCAATAGTTCTCAGTTCACTCTAAACTAGAAGAGAGGGATGAGATGAATATTGTTCCAAAGTGACTATTTAAGTCTTAGCACTCTCATATGAAAGAGTGGGATTGGGTGGAGATGACACCGAATCAACCATTATAGCTTCATTCTTCAAAGGAAGAGTAGGATGAACTAGTTATTATTCACTCCCTAAAGAAAAAGTGGGATCGACTGAGGATGGACCTAGATTGACCACTTTATCAACCAATGGGAGGTCAAGAGACAACTTCCAATAACCTATTGGAAGCCATTGCAAAGGAACAATAATATATTCCAACAAATTTGAAGCTTCATCCATGCGAGGACAAAGGTAAATAAAGTGCATGTCCTTATGTAACAAGCAATGATTTATGACTTTTCCTTTTATACTCCTAACCACACAGTCACTGACTGATGGGGTATCATCAACATGATGACCGAAGGTCGACGCCATGGGTTATTGGGAGGCCTTAGAACAAACTTCTGAAACTTGGGACAGACCATGACAATCCTTAAGAAGGTGATCATCCTTGTAAATCCTACAAGGGAACTTAGGATTACAATGTGTTTTTATGGGTAGATCAATACTCTGAGTACTGGGAGGAGTAGTTGGTTGATATTTGATTTATTGTTTTTTTTTCTTCGTATTCATCTTCCTTTTCTTGTTCTTCTTATCCACCTGATTACGAGCATAAAAAATTTCAACAAGAGAAGAAGGAGAAAGGGAAGAATACATGTATGGAAAAGAAGGTGAAAAATCAACATGATGTTAGTAGTTTTGTGATGGAGAGTTGGGATATGAAAAAATAGGTGCACTTGGGGTAACCAGATTGGGGAATAACCATACAAGTAATCCCATAGTCAATCCACGAAGACTCAATGTATCCATGAAGGGAGGACCAACATTTCCATATGTAGGAAAATAAAAAGACATGCCTTGAGAAGGTGTCTCTTGGCTGGTAGTCCCAGAAGATTTTTCCATATCTATACTCTCTAAGATCTTCTGAATACCACGCAAATCAAACACTACTCAAACTAAAGGAAACAAAGAAACTTGTGGTAGGTGGGATGTAGAGGCTGGATCCTCACAAGAGTTTCAAGTCATTGCAACTTGCGATAAACTATAGGGTCCAACAATAATATGAAACAAGGAGGATTGGGACCGCACCCTTGCCTATATACCAGACTACCTATACATTACATGTGTAGTAGCTCCCTGAGTGTTGTTATCAGTTTATTGCTTCGACAAAATGACCAATAGGTTACTTAGTTTGTCTCAGGATCCTAATGGTGTCTTTCGATATACACAGGATACGTGGGAGCTAAAATCCGTAGTAGTGTTGTCTAATGCACAATCGTTCGAAAGGGGCCTTCCTATATACCATCGAGTATGTGAAAGAACCTTTCTATATACCAAAAAAGTACATGAAAGGATGTTCGATATACAAACTAGTAGGCAAAAGAACCACACATTCCATGGGATGCATTGCAAAAAAATAACGATGGATCCTATGTTTTAAGGCCCTAGAACATGTCTCTAACCTAAAACACAGTATTGCTAATTTTTAATCCTAACTAGCGCTTGATTTTATCTTTTTGCAATTAAATGGACAAGATAAGGTGAATACTTGACTCATAAACTTGTATAACATACATTTAACTTCATCTCCACCACCATCACTAACTTATTCTTCAGTATTTTCATCATGATTTCCACTATAATGGATGTTATTCTGGTCTACAACACTATTATGCTTAACATCATCTTGGGAAACTTCTTTGATGTTTGAAATCTTTGTTTCTTCTTCACTTTTGGAGTCTTCCTTTATTCTCCATATCTTTCCATGAGGTACCCTGCTAACTGACCTTGTTTGTTTCTTAGATTCCTTGCCTCGATCTTTTCTCTTGATTATGCACTCAACAGCCTTGTGACCAAACTTGTGACAGTGTGACAATAGCCATAGAAACTTCCTTCATATTTGAGAAATATTTAATTTTTCTGATTCAAAACTTCCATCCTCTTCCATTCCTTCCTTTGTTCTTGGACTTTTATTGAAGAATTTTTCCTTAGCTTACATTCTCTAGCCATATGCCTAAAATTATGACATGTATAAGAATGACTAGGAAATATTTGTGGGACCCTGCTTATCCTTGGTCTTTTAAGTATCATTCCAGTTCTGTCATTATAATGGTATGAGGGGACATAATTTTGACTATTCTTAATTGGACTCTTTAGTAGATTAGCACAACCTCTTCTATTATGTCTTTCTCAGTTATTGAAGGAGGAACATTTTGACTTCCTTTCATTGTCATACTCTAAACCAGTTTTATCATTTGATGGTTTCTGGCTTCTCAAGATTTCATCTAAAATCATTGAATTGTTCTCAAACTTTGTTTTAATAGATTCCTCATCAAGCTTCTTCTTAAGAAAAGTAACTTCTTGTGTTAATATCTCAACCTCTTCCATGTGGTCTTCCAACATCTTTATTTCTTTCTTGAAGTTAGCAACTTCCCCTTTTAGGCTCTTAGCCTCTTCCATGCTAGCCATCATTTGTTGTCTTGCAATGTATAGTTATTTTCAGAGAGTCTTGACTTCCTCTTCATTTGAATTTTTCTCTTCTTGATACTTTGAAATTTTTTCTTCCAAAGACTTGTTCTCCCTCCTGTTTTTTCTCAATTTTTCAAAGGAACTTATGAGTTCTATTTCTAAGTTCACCTCTCTTTCCACATTTGAATTATCTTCTGAAGTTTGAGTTATTGTCCCGATGAATAGATTTTCTTCATCTTCAGTTATATATTCATTATTATACTTGTAAATAGCAAGGTTTGTTTGTGCTATCTCTTCATTTTAATAAAGATTTTCTAATTTGACCTAGAGTTCCTTAGCTAAGACACATGGTCCAATCTTCCTTTTGATAGGTTGAGATATTGCATCTAATATGGCCTCTATTGCATCTGCATTATTTTTCTTAGCTTTCTTTTGAACTGGAGTCCTTATTCTCTTTGGTGGGATATAAACAGTGATCATTGCATTCCATACACCAAGTTCCAATGCTTTCAGATAAATTTCCATTCTTGTTCTCCAAAATATTTATTCTTCTTTCCCAGGTATTGGAGATCCATTTTCCGTGTAAATCTCTTCTTGTTGATCCATAGTTTTTTTTAATAGGATCTTCCTTCCAGTGGTTAAATTGTTAGTGAAGGTTTTGGCTCTAATACCAAATGTTGATAGCTGGTCAATAATACGACGGGGGGGTGAATTAGTATTGTTGACTTTTTTCCTTTTAAACCACTTATTAAACTTTAATCAAAACATTGAATCAACAAGATACACAGAACACAAATTTTATCATGGAACCTTAATAAGGTAAACCACCAACATGTTTCTATTATCTGCAAAACTTTGTTTTTACAATTACAATAGTTATTGCAAGCACCCACTTGATGGAGACCAAAACCTCCAATTTTCTCAGCCACCACTGAAGGACACATCCACACCCTAGTTTCTTCCTACACCTACAAACAAGGATACACCAATACCCTAATTCTCTAGCCACTACTGGAAGGAGGCTAAGACCTCCTTGAAGGGATGTAGCCTGCCCTAGAACCACCCTGCCACCCTAGTTTCATATCATTAAAATTCCTAGACCATATTCAAACTCTGTCTATGGCTTTCTTTACTTGGTATTCTATCTTGCTGCTATAAGAGTCTAGATTGCACAGATACACTTTGCATTCTCTGACTTCTGGTCTTCTACTTTAGATATTCATAATTCACCCACAAAGACACTAGAGACAAGTTCTTCTACTTCAATCTTCTGCTTAAATACTTTCATGCATCCTATAGACGCATCTCTTTATTTTGTAAACATGCCCTTTCACTATCATGCCCTTTCAAATATAATATTAACGATTTCTAATTAGATAATCAATTAAAACCTTCTTGATCAAATATGATTTTCAAGCTCTCTTCTTCTATGATCATGAGATTCATCAAACAAATCCCGTAGGCTTCTTTTCCTCCTCTGCGATCTCCCTTTGGACATTCCTCTTTAGTTTTGGATGCACCTCTTCACCATTGCGAATCCTCACAGTAGGAATTCTGATCTGGTTAGCAAAAACCTAGATTCCACAATAATTTCGCATATAGTCTCTTGGTTATTCACCTGGATTTTATAATAAGAGAAATAATTCTTAGACATTGTATCTATTAAACACCTCAATCAATGGTGGAGAACAAACCAAATTAAAATCATTTTTTGCAGTCGTCTTTCTGCACTCATCATGAGCCATTGATATTTGTCCTGAACTGTTTCATGACTATAGATCTGAGATGAAATGCGGGTAGTGGATTTCTGAACTATGATATTTCTCAACACGTATTATCACTTATCTTTTCGCCTCAATTGTTTTGCACCGTTGATCCCCTTCAAGATTTTTGTGACCATCGATCTCAGGTGGAAATCATATATTGGATGTGCCCTTTTCAAATATCATTTCATGATTTTTGAACCAATATTTCCACACCAAGTGTTTCACACCATTGATCTCTCGTGGGATCTCCGTGACCGTTGATCTAAGATGAGATGCGAATAGTGGAATGCGGGTTTGTGACTTTTCCAAAAATGACATTAACTGCTTCCACACTAGTCTTTTCGCAAAATTTGTTCCGCACCATTGATCTCCTGCAGGATTCTTTGTGACCGTCGATTTTCCATAATGTGGGATGCAGAGTGTGGGATCTCACAATCTCAAATGTTTTTTTCGCACTTTCCCCCCTTTCGTTTTTTGCCCTAACCTTTTCGCATCGTTGATCGTTTGCGGATGTCATATGACCTTCGATCATCTAGATCACGGGATGCAGAATGTGGGTTCTCAAAACCTAAAAATGTTGCTTTAGCACTTCTCTACCTTTCAGTTTTTGTGCTAACCTTTCCACACTGTCGATCTCTCACAGAAGTCTTTCTAACAGTCGATCTTCTGGATCACGGGATGCGGAATTCGAAAACTCAACACTTCAAAGCCGATCTTATGCTCTTCTACTTTTTTCCTTCCACTTTCTATCTGAACTGTTGATTTCTTTTTCATAGTTCAATCCTAACTTTCGATCTATAATCTAATGTGGATTGCGGACCTTTACTTTACCTTGTGCGGAAATCGTCCACCACTGTAGATTTCCTCCCAGATTCAACCACGACCATTGACCTCTTGATCGAATTTGTATTTCTTCCAAAATATTTATTTCCAAAAACCTCCTATGAGCATAGATATATTGTGGATCTAATATCGACCATTGATCTATACTCTTTCGCGGAACTTCACCTTTTTAGCCTATCCATTACCGCAACTGTCCTTCCGTCGTTATCTTTCCACACATGCATTTTCCATAGGGAGAAATGCAAAAGTCAAAAACTCAATTTTTCCACAAATTGTTGATCTATTTTAGTGGATCACATCTCAGCCATTGGATCTCAATTTTTTGTGGAACTTCTATCCTGTCTGCTTTCCTTGCAGATCTACTATCGACTGTCAATATTCTTCTAGACTGATTCTCAGCCATCTGATTTCGAATCTTTGTTAATATTCAACCTTTCTGTATATCTTATGTGGAACTAATCCTCAACCATCGGATCTTGTACATGAATCTTCCTAATCATCTATTTCAAAAATAGATGCAGATTTCATCTTGACCGTCGAATCTGTTCATGCCACATATGGAAAAAGGTATGGGGCCTGTTAGGTTGTCTCGGGCTCCAGGATGGTGATCTTCTCATGGATTCCAAACACCTAGAGCCCCCACAATACCTTTTATCTCTATGTCGAACAAGTAAAGAAAGATATCTCTTTATAAACTCATAAGACCATCACTCTGCTGCCGATGTGGGATAATACATGAGCTAGTTTCCAATATTTAGTCAAGTTCAGAACTTCCTTCTGAAACCCCATTTTGGTAGATCCATAATTTTTTCTTCGAACATGTTCAAGGAGAACTAAGGCAATGGTTAGATAGAAAAAATAACACACTAAAATACCCCCATGTGTTGTTGATATTTACTCTAACCCATAATTTATGGCGAGCATCCTCTTGAGACTACTTAGTCATTTTTACCCCCACTGGTGTAACACCCTATTTTTGCAGGCCTATATATTTCTTCTCATAGATGTTTAAGTCAAATTGATACCTTTAATAGATATGCATTATAACAAGGTATATCCTACCATGGTCCTTCTTGCCACCTCATCATCTATGCCATGCCATGCCTTGTCATCATATCTGCCATTTCATCATTCATGCCATGTCATGACTACCTTTGTCTTTCCTTTGAATTATACTGAGTTCACCTTTTTTCTTTTGTTTTTCTTTCACTAATTTCACTGTACCATCATGTCCTTTTATTATCCTTTTTCAATCATGAACTACCTTGTCATTAATGAAAACTATAATCCATATTGCCAACATATTCACCATTTGACCATTATAATCATGCTGAAAATGCATCACTCTAAAGAGTGTGGAAACTACAACTTTCATGGGGTAAACATAATCTCGTCCAAGGAGCATATTAAAATATAAGGGACCTTGGACTACTATAACATTAATGCTGTAAACTTTCCCTCCTAAGGTAATAGAAAAGTGTGGAAGGATCCCTAAAGATGCAGTAGGTATTCTATTAAAATATAATATCTTATAAGTGGCTAGCACAAGATAAGGATTACCTGTATATTTCTATGTAGTTGAGGATAGAATAATAACAGAATCCCCTTCAGCAACAATAGTGCGAAGTATGTTCCTAGAAGTAACTCGCAAAAATATCTGGAAAGAAACACTTGAATGAAGAATATATTATATTAGATTAATCCAATTGAAGGAAATAACCTCAGTACTTGGAGAGGGTTCTATTGAAACAAACAAAATGTCCCCTTTCCTAGAACAATCCGAGCTAACTACGAAAAATTCAGCAGTTTTCAATTCACTCTCAACTGGAAGAGAGGGACGAGACAAAGATTGTTCCAAAGTGACTATTTCAGTATTAACACTCTTGGATGAAATAGTTGGATCGGGTGGAGATGAAATCGACTCGACCACACTAGATTCACTCTTCAAAGGAAGTGTGGGATGAATTACTTATTCTTCACTCCCTAAGGAAAGAGTGGGATCGACCCAGGATGGAACTAGATCAACCACTTTATCAACCAATGGGAGGTCAAGGGAAAACTTATGGTAACCTGTTGGAAGTCGATGCCGAAGAACAACAATATATTCCAACAACTTTGAATCTTCATCCATGCAAGGACAAAGGTAATTAAAGTGAATGTCCTTACATAACAGTGAAGGATTTTTGACATTTCCTTTTCTAATCTTAACAACCATAAGAGTCACTGCTTGATGGGGTATCATAAACATGATGACTAGTGGCTTATGACATGGGTTGTTGGGATTCCTTAGACCACACTTATAAAACTTGGGAGAAACCACGACAATCCTTAAGAATGTGATCACACTTGCAAAGACTACATGGGAACTTTGGCTTATGAGTTGTTTTTGTTGGATAATCAACTCTCAGTACTGGGAGGAGTAGTTGGTTGAGATTTGATTTCTTGTTTGTTTTTCTTCTTCTTAATATGCATTTTCGTATTCTTCTTATCCACCTAATTACTTGAATCACAAATTTCGACAGGTGAAGAAGGAGAAAGGGAAGAAGAAACATTTTGCAAAGAAGGTGAAATATCAACATGATGTTGGTAGTTTTATGATGGAGATTTGGGATCTAAAACAATCGGCGCAATTGGGATAACTATGTTGGAGAATAGCCATATAGGTAATCCTATAGTCAATATGGGAATACTGAACATATCCATTAAGGGAGGATCAGATTTCCATATAGAGGAAAAAAAGGGTATACCTTGAGAAGGGGTCTCTTGGTTGGTATTCCCAGAAGATTTTCCCATATCTATAGTCTCTAAGAGCTTATAAATAACACAAAAATCAAAAACTACTCAAACTAAATGCAATAAGCAAACTTGTGGCTAGTGGAATGTATAGGTTGGATCCTGATAGGAGTGTCAAGTTGTCACAACTTGCGATATACTACAGGGTCCAATAATGATATGACAAAGGAGGATTGGATCATACCCTTTCCTGTATACCCGACCACCTGGACAATACATGCACAATATCTCCCCGTGTGGTGTTCTCATTGTATTGCTTCGACAAGATGACCAATAGGCTACTCATTTTATCTCGAGATCCTAATGGTGTTTCTAGATATACAAATGGTACGTGGGAGATAAAATCCGTAGTAGTGCTTTCTAATGCACAACCGTTCGAAAGGGTCCTTCCTATATACCATCGATTACATGAAAGAACCTTTCTATATACCATAATAGTACGTCAAAGGATGTTTGATATACCAACTAGTACGTAGAAGAACTACAAAGTCCCTGGGATGCATTGAGGAAAATAAAGACATCTCCTACGTTTTAAGATGCTGGAACACGTCTCTAATATAACACACAATATTGCCATAATTTTTATCCTAACTAGCACTTGATTTAATCTTTTTGCGATTAAATTGACATGATAAGGTGATGACTTGACTCATAAACCATGTAATGATGAAGTGCAATTAATTCCTTTTTCTTTCAACACATGCCCTATTTAAGGAGAGAGTAAGAGGTTCTTTTTTCGAAGATGAAAAATTGAACAACATACACCCAAACTTGAAACTAGAATTTTGTTTCCTATGTTTCCAACAAAAGTGAAAAATAGATCTCTAGGAAGAAAAGGCTCTAATTAACGTTTCCAATCAATGACTAAAACAAATATTATTTACATGTTATGAAACTTGAATTTATTTATTTATCTTTTCTTTCTGTTTATATAAACTAAGATTTAACCAAAGAAAAATTTGAAGTAAACTAAAACAAAAATAAACTATTTTTTGATTTTCAAGTATTTTTCAATATAATAAGGAAGATCAAAGCAATAATTTCTCTTTGAACTATTATGGAAACGGAAGTTCAATTTTTCTCTGCTACAGATATCCAAGGGAATAAACAACAATGCTAAGATAAGAGAACTCAAGACAAACTCAACACATGCACACAGAAATGAAATGCAAATTTTATGACTTCGACGAATACTATCCATTGAAAAGAGCAAGAGGTTTCAAGCAAAGAAACAAATATAAAATTCTATTCAATAAACATAAAATATTTTTTGAATTCCAATAGCATATAAGTCAAATAGATTGCAGAATATATGATTCATGGCCATGAGGGGGGATTTTTTTCATCAAAAATGCACTTCATTTCACTTAAAATGTAAGCTGAAAACACCCCCAGCTATAGTATAGAATCAATAAAAAATATGGTTCTAGATTTACAGGAAACTGTAACAGTTTAGTAACAAACCAAACAACAATGCACTAAAAGGTTCGGGATGAAATCAAACTAAATTTCATTAGGGCAACGTAGGATACAAATATACACTAGATCGTCAGAAACAAGGCGATGCACTCTGAAAAAGAGTAAAGTACGATAGTGACGCACTCTGTCAAAATTAAAAAAGTTCCAGGCTAAGAGTCACGCTCTGTATCTGAACACAAAGTGTGTCAAGAGACCAAAAAATTGAAAAAAATAAATATTTATCCAATTAAGAAACTTCAAGGTTTGAAAACTAAATCAGATTACACAACAAAATATGAACATTCATATCTACTAATTGGATGCGATCGACCAATTGAAAATTAAACCAGAACTAATAAAAAACAAGGCAAATAAGAAGAACTATAAATTAAATAATTCTTCCCCAGTGGATTCACCAATTTTGTTTCAAGACACTTCGTCAATGCAGACAAAGACAAAGCTATCTAGTCTAAATGGTTTAGGTGTAGAACAAAACAAGACATAAATATAAACCTTTCCCTATATTTATCAAATCAATTGAATGTGAAGAATCCTTACCTCTTGTTAAAGGTTGTTCTATTTACCTTGAAGCTCTCAAAATACCATTGACAAAAAGAAGACCTAGAAAAGGATCAAAGAAAATAAGAAACAAGTGGAAACACAAGATGATATGATATATTTAAACAATTGACCAAGGAGAACAATTATAACTAAATTTACACATCATTTACGTGAAGGGAAAATATTGATATATTAACAAATAGAGAAAGAATACAACCATTATTCCTTATTGTTGAAAGTCCTTTCCAATGAATCTCTAACTCAAAGGTAAGCTACCAAAGATCAAATATGGCCTAATTCCTCCAACATTTGGACACTCTCCTTCTAGCTCCCTATCCCATGAGAGTGAGATCACATTTATAGCCCAAAAGAGACAAGTAATGGATGAGAGGATTAAGGGAGTAGGATGAAGTGGCATCCTACTAAGCTGGGAGGTGAGTGAGATCAACCCTAAATGGAAGGGATAAACCTCCATGAGGGTCTCCTTTGAGAGACTTCTAGAAACTTCTTTTTTTCCCCTTCTCATAGGAATCAACACACCCTATACACATGCAAAGTGCGTCGATGACAGACCTTGTTAGAGAGTAAAGAGAGTAACCTTCTCAAAACAAGGTTTTCTCAAAGGGAAAAAAACCTCAGAGCTTATCTTCCTGATCCGTTAGATCTCAACTTGTGTGCATTAAAAGTTTTTAAGAATGCTCATAGTAAGTTTGCTCAACATGTGAAATGGATTTTAACATATTTAAATGGAAACTGTAAACTGAGATGAAAATCAAACTGAACAGAAATGAGAAACAGAGAATGAAAGATGGAAGTCACAAACACAGAAGTTGATAACGGATTTCACCCCCTTCATTGGGCTACGTCTTCGGGTCCCTCTCCAATGGGTACCAATCCAATTAATCTCTTTAAAATGGTACAAAAATGGTTCTAGAATCAACTTCAGCAGCTGTAAACAGAATGCTATACAAAGTCTTCAAGACCTCTCTTCTAGAAATTACAATTTGCCTTCAAAAGCCAAAGAAAACTAAAATTATAACAGAGAATGTCGACCTCCACAGCAACAGCATCTGGACACTTCTCAGCAAAACTCTTGGTGCTTCTTTTTTTTTTTATCTCTGCAAGCTTCTTATAACAGAAAAAACGATGCTCTGTGCTCTAAACAATCTGAATCCTCTCCGCCGGAAATGTGGCCAGAATCATCTTATTTAAGCGTTCAGTGGGAGGGTAAGTAACGGGTTTGACTCGTCTGCTACCCGTCTTTTCATATTCCAACCATATGCTGTCTTTTACTTTCCGTTGAAACGTTTCAACTGGCTGTACGTTACATTCATTTCTGTTCCGCTAAAGGTGGCAGCATATAACTGTTTCATATGCGAACTTCTCTATATAACTGATCCGGTGTCGCAACATACAAATGTCGCAGCATAAAATCCACAAATGTCGCAGCATACATGACCGCGCACCCTCATCTAACCACCAGAATAGTGCCATTTAACCATGCACAAGACCGCTAGAGGGTATACACTTGATCACGCGGGCTTTTCACGAACCATTCAATGTTACACTTGACGGTGCGCAAACTGTGCGGCCCATGCTATAACTGCACAATGTTATAGCTGACCCATGCACAAAATGTTGCTAAGCAATGGGATGACCCCAGGTTTGACCGTGCACCGAATGCTTAACCGTGAGAATTGACCGTTCAAACCATGAGATGTTATGTCGAACCGCGCGATGTTATGCACAAATGTTAAATGATAACCATCGGACTGGGCACTGTGGACTTTGGTTATAATATATCATATCATATATGATATGTATATATATATATGTAACATTGCACCGTTTAGCATGTATGTGGAGCATTGCACCATTTGAATGGTAGATGGAACATACATTAAGTCTAGTCTCGCACTATGTTTAGCATATGAGTTAAAAACATATGTTATGTTCTTTGAACCATAGATTAATAACCATTGTACCATATTGGATTAGTGTAATTTTTGAAGATGAATAATCCACTGGATCATTCCTCCCCATTGGAGAGCTTTGGACCTCCAAAATCCATAATCACTCTGCAAATAAGTGAGGGTACAACTCCCTCACTTTTCCAATCTCCATCCATCTTGCTTTGCTAGGATGCATGCCTTTAAGCCCCACTCGAAGGTACTCAACATTCCCCCTTCATGAAGTCCTTACATTTCTATCAAGAATAACATCATCCTGCAACTCTTTCATGTATTTAGGTGCCATATCATCAACTGAAGGAATCTGTATGTTAGTTTCCTCATCCATGATCATAGGAGGCTCATACAGTTTAAGATTCTCAACATTGACAACTGAATAGATTTGCATGTATGGAGGTAAATTCAAGTGAAAAGCATTAGTACCAATATTTTCCAAAAGCTCAAATGGACCATACCTGATAGGATTAAGCTTTTTACCTTCACCTTTCATTCTCTCTTTGGTGATATGTAACCAGACTCTGTCACCAACCTGAAATTGATGATCAACTTGATGCTTGTCATGCCTAGCTTTGTACTTTGCCTGGCTCTTCTCCAACTATTCCTGAATTTCCTGCTAAACCACTTGGATTCTTTGAATGAATCTTAGAGATTTATCTGCATCATGATTTCCATCCACTGCATCTTTGCCAAAAGAGAAGTCCATCGATGTTTTTGGCAGATAACCAAAACAAGTTTCAAAAGGAGATGTTTTCGTGGAAGAATGAACTGCATGATTGTAAACATGTTGTATATACTGCAACTACTCATCCCAAAGTTTAGGATGTTTACTACAATATCCTCTGAGTAGCTGAACCTCTGTTCTATTCACTACCTCTGTTTTCCCATCAGTCTGTGGATGAAAAGTTGTACTTTTATTAAGTTTAGTATCCATGAGCTCCCATAATGTTGACCAAAATTCTCCCAAGAACCAGAAATCCTGATCAGATACAATAGACATGGGTAGCCCAAAATGTACCCAAACATTCTGAAAGAATAGATGAGTTTTTTGTTCAGCAGTGATCTGTTTGTTACATAGCATCAAGACACACATTTTGCTGAATCTATCCACAACAACATATAGATAATCATGCCCTTTTCTAGACATAGGTAGTCCTCCTACAAAGTCCATAGAAATGCTTTCCCAAGGACGAGAAGAAACTGGAAGAGGTGTGTACAAACCCAATTTCCTATTGCTAGGCTTACTTGTTGCACACATAACACAACCTTGTATGTACTTAGCTACCGTTTCTTGCATCTGAGGCCAATAACAATGATTCTGCAATACAGACAACGTTTTACTTACTCCAAAATGCGCTGCAATCAATGAACTGTGTGCTTCTCGAATCACATGCACTCTCTCTTTCTCTGGAATACAGAGTTTACCGAGATGATACAGGAGTTGATTATGCACATAATAGTTCTCTTCATGTTTACCATGTATTAGTGATGCATATACGTTCTTAAAATCTTTATCTTCTGCATACTGTTCAATGTAACTTTCATGTGTTAATTAACTGTTTTGAAGAATGATTGAAGCGTTTGTAGGTGGCCTCGATAACATGTCTGCTATCTTATTATGAATTCCCTTTTTGTATTTAATTACGAGATGAAATTGTTGCAAGAATCCCATCCATCTTAAATGCCTACTTTGTTGTACTTTAGTTTGAGATTGCAGATATTGAAGTGGCTGATGATCAGTATGTATGACTGTTTCTTTTCCCATGATATAATGTTTCCAATTCTTCACACTCTGTACTAAAGCATACAACTCTTTGTCATAAGTCAGATAGTTACTTACCGCAGTAGAGAACGCTTCTGAATGGTAACAGACTAGCTTCCTCCCTTGCATCAAAACAGCTCCCATGGCAAACCCGCTGGCATCTATTTCTATCTCAAATGGCTGCTGCAAATCTGGCAACATCAGAACTGGTGTTGTGCTAATCCTTTCCTTCAAAGTGTCGAAGGCTCTTTGATGCTTACCTCCCCACTGGAAAATTCCTTTAACGCTTGTCAACACATGTAATGGAGCAGCAATGTAAGAAAACCCATAAATGAATTTACTCCAATACTGAACCGCACCCAGAAAACTCCTGATTTCAGTAACGGTGTTAGGCCGTGGCCAGTTTAAAATGACAGCAACCTTGGCTGGGTCCACTCGCAGGTGGCCTCCACCAATAATATGGCCCATATATACTAAAGAAGTTTTAGCAAACTCACATTTAGACATTTTTACATAAATCTTCTCCTTCCTTAGTACATCTAAAACTTTCTTCACATGTACAATGTGTTCCTCCTAGGTTTTGCTAAACACCAGGATATCATCCAGATATACATTTACAAAATCAGCAATGAATGGAAGAAAGACATCATTCATGATCTGCATGAAAGTAGCAGGTGTGTTACAAAGCCCGAAAGGCATCACAAGCCATTCATACAAACTCTGTTTTGTTTTAAACGCTATTTTCCAGGCATCATTTTCAGCAACACAGATTTGATGATACCCACTAAGCAAATCCAATTTTGTAAAGTAAGTTTCATGTTTCAACTGATCAAGCAAATCATCAATGTGAGGAAGAGGATACCTATTTTTAATGGTGATTTTGTTAAGGGCCCTATAGTTGAGGCACATCCTCCAAGACCCATCCTTCTTCGGAACCAAGAATATAGGAGAGCCACAAGGAGAAGTGCTTGGCCGGATGACCCCCTTCTCAATCAGCTCTTGAACTTGCTTCTTGATTTCCTCATGCTGCATTACAGACATCCAGTACATGGCTATGTTTGGCAGTGGCACATCCTGCTGCAAATGTATCTCATGCTGAATTTCTCTCTTTGGTGGTAAGCCTTTCGGATCTTGAAATAAATCATCATACTCAGAAATAATTTCAATCAGTTCAGATTTATGTTTAGGATCACATCCTTCAAAATATTTAGAGATCTCATCATTTTTCACCTTAACCATCATTAACACAAAATTATTACTAGCATTTACTAGCCTCTTCATTTGTCCTGCAGAAACTATTGCTAGGTTTGTTTTTGTCTTATGTGCTCATACAATATATTCCACACCATCTTTAAAAAGATGATACTTATTCTGCTCTCTATAAAAGACTGCTTTCCGGTCATACAAATATGGACTCCCAAGTACAATTCCACAAATGTCAAGTGGTACTACATCCAATTCTACCTCATCCATGAATTTTCCAGTAATTGCAAACTTTAATACACATTTATTTGTAACTTGCAACCGTTTATCATTAGTAACCTAACCAAGAGGATAGAGTTTTTCATGAGGCATAGTAACTAAATGCAATTTCTTAACCACTTCTTCTAGTATCATATTTACTTGTGAACCACTATCAAACAATGTATCAATCTTTGTGTGATTTGCAATGACACGAACATGAAACGGTGCACTTCTATTTTTATCATTTTTCTTAGAAGTAGATGGCAGATTTGTACTTGCACTAGAACTTGATTTTGCATCAATGGGAAGTGAGATACTTTTATTCTTACCCTGGATTCCGACAGCTGTAACCTTTGTTTCATTACCTGAGTCGGATCCCAAGTCTTGAATAACTGTTGCAGTAGCTTTTGCTTTTCCTTTATCTTTGTTTCCTCCGTACTTATTTGGCCTTAACTCCGAATGAAGTTTCAAACACTTAGAGACATCATGTCCCTTCTGATAATGCGAACATGTAGGCTTTTCACCCTCTTTCTTAACAGTAGCCATCTTCTTTTTCCCCTTATCTTTACCTTTCGATTTGCTGTAAAATTTAAATGATTTCTTCACAAAAGTATCATTAGCATGCTTACCCCTAGCTTCTAAATGTGTAGCTTGAACACATACATCATCCAAAGTACTGGGGGTTAAACATCAACAAAGTATGTCGCAAATAATAATGCATGCCACCAATATATTTAAGAAGAGTTTCTTGCGTATCTAATGCAACATTCAATGCAATAGCCCCCTTTCTAAATTCATGAGTATATTCTTGAATGCTTTGTCCTTTAGCTTGTCCAAAAGTTTGCCAGCTCATTATTAATTGTTGCACATGACCTAAAGGATAAAATTGCTTTCTTAATACTTCAATGAATTCATTCCAAAGTGAAATAATTTTACCATTCTTTTGAAGATCTTTCTGAATCTTGCTCTCCCACCAAGTAAGAGCCATCCCACTCATTCTGAAAGTGGCCAATTGAATTTTGGAAGGGTCATCAGTAATGCCCTATACCCTGCAATATACTTCAAGTTGCTTGATCCAATTGTCTAACTTTTCAGCATCTAAATCTCCATTATAAATTGGCAATTCAAATTTCACATCCAATTTGAAATAAGGCATATTAGGACTTGCATTATGTGAATGAGAAGCATGAGAAGAAGAGAAAGTTTGATTAGTATTAAGAGGATCACCATCACCTCCTACTCCTTTACCCTTTTCTTCATTCTTCACTTCTGCATCTTTGGATGAAGATCCTTCTTCTTTCTTCTTGCTTTTTGCATGCTCATCGAGAAGAATTTCCATCATGGCTTTCATGCTGATAAAAGCCTCCAAAAACTCAGTTTCAGAAATAACAGGTTTTTCCCATTTTGTATGTCCTTCTTCTTCCCCTCGTGGAGAAGCCATGGTTCTTGAGAATGTTCTCCTTGAGCCAATCTCAGGATCTCCTTCAATTAATTATCCTTCACTAAGCTTTAACCTGGACCTGGTAAGCATTCACAAACTTGCACAAGCAGTTAACCTTCTCTGATACCATAATATGATCCATCGGATCTCAACTTGTGTGCATTAAAAGTTTTTAAGAATGATCATAGTAAGTTTGCTCAACATGTGAAATGGCCTTTAACATATTTAAATGGAAACTATAAACTAAGATGAAAATCAAACTAAACAGAAATGAGAAACAGAGAATGAAAGATGGAAGTCACAAACACAAAAGTTGATAACGGAGTTCACCCCCTTCACTGGGCTACATCTCCGGGTCCCTCTCCAATGGGTACCGATCCAATTAATCTCTTTAAAATGGTACAAAAATGGTTATGGAATCAACTTCAGCAGCTGTAAACAGAATGTTGCAGTACAAAGTCTTCAAGACCTCTCTTCTGGAAATTACAATTAGCCTTCAAAAGCCAAAGAAAACTAAAATTATAACAGAAAATGTCGACCTCCACAACAACAGCATCTGGACACTTCACAACAAAACTCTTGGTGCTTCTTTTTTGATCTCTGCAAGATTCTTATAATAGAAAAACGATGTTCTGTGCTCTAAACAATCTGAATCCTCCCCCCCGAAAATGTGGTCAGAATAGTCTTATTTAAGCGTTCAGTGGGAGGGTAAGTAACAGGTTCGATTCGTCTGCTACCCGTCTTTTCATATTCCAACCATATGTTGTCCTTTACTTTCCGTCGAAACGTTTCAACTGGCTGTACGTTACATTCATTTCTGTTTCGCTAAAGGTGGCAGCATATGACTATTTCATATGCGAACTTTGCTATATAACTGATCCGTTGTCGCAGCATACGTGACCGAGCACCCTCATTTAAGTGCCACAATAGTGCCATTTAACCGTGCACAAAACCTCTAGAGGGTATACACTTGATCGCACGGGCTTTTCACGAACCATTCGATGTTCCACTTGACGGTGCGCAAACTGCGTGGCCCATGCTATAACTGCGCAGCCCATGCTATAACTGTGTGGCCCGTGCTATAACTATGTGGCCCATGCTATAACTGCACGATGTTATAGCTGACCCATGTACAAAATGTTGCGAAGCAATGGGATACCCTAGGTTTGACCGTGCACTGAATGCTTAACCGTGAGACTTGACCGTTCGAACCATGAGATGTTATGTCGAACCGCGCGATGTTATGCACAAATGTTAAATGATAACCATCGGACTAGGCACCATGGACTTTGGTTATAATATATCATATCATATATGATATGTATATATATATGTAACATTGCACCGTTTAGCATGTATGTGGAACATTGCACCGTTTGAATGGTAGATGGAACATACATTAAGGCTAGTCTCACACTATATTTAGCACATGAGTTAAAAACATATGTTATGTTCTTTGAACCATAGATTAATAACCATTGTACCATATTGGATCAGTGTAATTTTTGAAGATGAATAATCCACCGGATCACTTCCAAATATTTTTGGACAAGCACTTCAGGGATCAAGGCAAGGAAAAGGTTTACATGCTTCATTATCATGGAGAGGAAAAACATTTTGTGTAACGAATTCCCCCCCAAGGAATGGATCTAGAGTAATGGGATAGGTGAAATCCTTTGATGTATAAAGGATAAAGGATTAAGGCAAGGAACCATAGGTTGGAAATATGTCAATAACAAACAAGGACGTTTCCTACAGTACAATAGTTTATCATCCCAATGAATCACAACATGGTTGCTGACCAATACACTGCAGATTCATGAAAGTACTAAAATAATATATGACCACGTACATACAATGTGGATTTGTACCTAAACGAATTGTGGAGAAATAATGACTATGAAAATACAAAGCAGATCCATGGTGAAATAATAATACAATGACGACCAATACATGGTGTATCTTTGTGACATTACATTAATAAAATATCCATTGCAACTTGGGTAAAGTACACAAAAGATCCTCAAGGTATTCAACCTGAACCCAAAATGATATGATTCTATCCATGTGAATAAAGGAACCGAAGTCGAACGTGGTAGAAATCACTTGACTACCAATCAATGATGTAAACCATTAACAAGTGTGAGGGAAATCACCAATGATGATAATGATCGCCAAGGTATTCCAGTACATTTCGATGAATGTGAATGAGATGAAGTCAAACATCCATGGAATCATTCGATTAGAGGTTAATGATGTAAACCTAATGTTGAAATCGAGGAGACCTACCATTGAGGCATGTAGGCTACAAGGTACTAACTAGTTTCAAATTCTAATCCATGATGTGTTGATGTCGACAGGAACAAACTTGTCGAAGGAGGGCCATAATGTATCCCACATCATTGACATGAAACCAACATAGGAAAGTGATGTAATATGGTAGATAAAATGGGAATGAACTGACACAAAAGTGTAATGGTGAACACAAGAGACCATTGTAGGTACAATCGACACAATAAAAGGATTTTTGATTGTAAAGGTTGATTCCAACTGAGGATTTCCCTTGAGCATATAAAACATGAAACGTAGCATGGAAGCATTGAATTAACGAGGAAAATACCAAGAAATAACAAAACAAATGACTCAAGCATTCTTCAGATGACCCAAAGGAGTAATATGAATCATGGAATTGGTATGACTCGAGGACAATATGATTACCCAATTGTTTGAATAGGATACCGTAATGTGCCATGTTTAAGGGTAACTCTACGCTACCATTAATACATTATTAAATATATCTTCCCATTCCCTTAATTTCCCCATCATGATGAATGAGTGTCTCTTCTCTTTTTAATGAGGTAGAAGAGTGTAACAAATGTTTAATGTAGCTCATCTTAGATGAGTCCAATTTCACATGTTTTACGAACTTGAGAAAGGAGGGGTCGATCCCAAAAGGGACTTTCAATGTGTAATTTTATGAGTCCAAAGAAAGAAAAATCGATGGTTTTCATGTTTAGAGAGTGTGACAAGACTAAATAATACTCCAAGATATTTTTTTCCTAAATTTAGTCCCCTAATTCCCAAAAAGAATAAAATAATAATTAGGATAACTCTTCTAGTTATGATGAACTAGAGTATACATTTTTACTAATTAGTCTAAATGGAAAGAAAAAGGGGTATACTATTAGGGCATAGATGAAATTTTAAACACTTTTACAAGGGTGAAAGAAACAATTTTGCTTGGTGATCTTTTCCTATTTTGAGAGTCTTAAAAGAGCTTAAGGAAAACTCCAGTAGTGGTTCCTTTTTTGTAAAGGTTTTATGATCCCAAAAAAGTGATAAAATTATACCAAAACATTTTTACTTGGTTTTTAATGAGAATGAATATGGTGTCAAAGGCACTTAGAAACCTTTTCATGTTCGAACCCAGAGCATGAAAGATGAAAAGTAAGATCATCACTATCTTACTGTTTTTAATGAGCTCAAAGATCACTTGGAAGAATGCTTAGGGTATCTGCTTCATTTTTTAATGAGGTTGCAACAAAGAATGAACTATGCTCATTATGTTGTTTCATGGTTAGCGAGCTTGAAAATAAAAATAAAGTGTGCTCAAAATGAGTCCCATTGACGGTTAATTTCCCAACATGATGTCTAGTTGTTGGTACTTGCCATCAGTATAACTATCAAGAAGCCTTAAATTCAACATAATGTAAAAATGTTGGAGACATTCCCCCCAAGCTTCCTTTCATCTGCCTACTCTTTTCGTCATCCAACTAAATTATGGGTTACTCCTAGGAAAAGGTTCACAATAGATGGAGGAACAAAAAGGATCAAGTGATACATAAAGATGAAATGGAGGTTCAAGTATTGATTTTGGTAAAAGACTTGACATAATGGAAGAATTCGTTTTATTTTTTAACAAGATTGACATGAAAAGGGAACTCTTCTCATAATGACCTGATTCATTTTTACACGAGCATGAAATATAAAATAACTATGCTTGTGGGGATCTGTTTAATTTTTACATAATATTGAAACATAAAACAACTATGCTTGAGGTAACCCATTTCATTTTTTAACGATATTGAAAAGGAATAAAAATATTCTCAAGATTGGTTCCTATCTAACATAATGCCTAGAGGTTGGTAAATTACCCTCGACGTACATAACAAGGTGGTGTCTTAACTCCAATATGATTAAATACTTGAGACATGCCCCCCAATCTTCCCTATAATGGGAAGAAGTTATGTTTTAACTAGAAGACATGGCCATCAAAGAGGAAGGAACCACTATAACGCGCAAGAAATTTAGGGAAATATGGTGACTAGTAGTCATAAACTGATTAGGTATAACAAAGGAAATATCATCAATGGTCACAATATTCCCATCACAGGGAAAATGCATCATTGTAAAGAGTGTGGAAACTTCAAATTTCATGGTGTAAGCATAATCTTGTCCAAGGAGTAGATTAAAATCTAAGGGATCTTCGACTACCATAAAATCAGTGCTCCTAAGGTAATAGTAAAGTGAGGAAGGATCCCTAAAAATGCAGTAGGTTTTCTATTAAAAGACAATATCTAATTAGTGGCTGGAACAAGCAAGGAAAACCTATATCTTGCTAAGAAGTTGAGGATAGAATACTAACAGAATCCCCTTCATAAAAAATAGTGTGAAGTATGTTCCTAGCAGTAACTCACACATATAATTGGAAAGGAACACTCGAATGAAGACACGATTTTATTGGATCACTCCAATCAAAGGAAATAACCCTAATAATTGGAGAGGGTTCTGTTGAAACAAACATACTTTCCCCTTTCCTATAACAATCCGAACTAACTAGGAAAACTTGAGCAGTTTTCAATTCACTCTCAACTGGCAGAGAGGGATGAGATGAATGTTGTGCCAAAGTGACTATTTCAGTATTAACACTCTTGGATGAAAGAGTGGGATCAGGTGGAAACATTGACTCGGCCACTCTAGCTTCACTCTTCAACTAAAGAGTGGGATGAACTACTTGTTCTTCATTCCTTAAAGAAAGAGTGGGATTGACCGAGGATAGAACTAGATCTACCACTTCATTAACCAATGGGACGTCAAGGGACAACTTAGGGTAACCTGTTGGAATCCATTCATAAGGAACAATAATATATTCTAACAAATTTGAAGATTCATCCATGTGAGGACAAAGGTAAGTAAAGTGCATGTTCTTACATAACAAGCAAGGATTTCTTAATTTTCCTTTTCTATTCTTAACCATAGAGTCACTAGTTGATGGGGTATCATCAACAAAATGACTAGAGGATGGCGACATGGGTTGTTGGGAGGCCTTATAACACACTTCTAAAACTTGGGACAAACCATGACAATCCTTAAGAAGGTGATTACCCTTGAAAATCCTACAAGGGAACTTAGGCTTACGTGGAGTTTTTGTGGGCAGATCAATACTCTTAGTACTGGGAGGAGTAGTTGGTTGATATTTGATTTATTGTTTGTTTTTCTTCTTCTTAATATTCATTTTATTCTTGTTCTTTTCCACCTGATTAATAGCATCACAAATTTCGACAGGATAAAAGGGATAAAGGGAAGAAGACACATATGGAGAAGAAGGTGAAATATCAACATGATGTTGGTAGTTTCGTGATGGAGAGCTGGGATCTGAAACAATCAGTGTACTAGGGATAAATGGACTAGAGAATAACCATATAGGTAATCCTATAATGAATTCAGCAAGACTCAATGTAGATATTAAGGGAGGAAAAATATTTCCATATGGAGGAAAAAAAAAGACATACCTTGAGAAGGGATCTCTTGGTTGGTAGTCCAAAAAGAGTTTTCCATATCTATACTCTCTAAGAACTTCTCAATACCACACAAATAAAATGATACTCAAACTAAAGGAAACAAGCAAACTTGTGGTAGGTGGGGTGTATAGGCCAGATCCTCATAGGATTGTCAAAACATCAAAACTCACGATATATTGAAGGGTCCAGTTGGAATAGGAAATAAGGAGGATTGGGATCGTACCCTTACTGTTATACCCAATTACCTGGACAATACATGCGTAGTAGCTCCCCGAGTGTTGTTATCGGTGTATTTCTTTGACAAGACACCCAATAGGTTACCCAATTGGCATCAAGATCCTAATGGCATCTCCCGATAATAGTGATTTCTAATGCACAACCATTAGAAATGGGCCTTCCTATATACCATCGAGTACATGAAATAACCTTTATATATACCAAAAAGTACGTGATAAAGGATGTTTGATATACCGACTAGTACATGGAATATCCACACAGTCCCTGGGATGTAGTGGAGGTAAATAATGACAAATCCTATGTTTTAAGACATTGAAACATGTCTCTAACCTAACACACAATCTTGCTAATTTTTTTATCCCAACTAGCGCTTGATTTTATAGCTTTTGCGATTAAATGGACATGATGAGGTGAAGACTTGACTCATAATACATGCAATGATGAAGTGAAAGTATTTCCTTTTTCTTTTAATACATGCCCTATTTAAGGAGAGAGTAAGAGTTTCTTTTTCCCAAGATGCGAAAATTAAACAACATGCACCCAAACTTGAAACTAGAATTTTGTTTCCTATGTTTCCAACAAAAGTGAAAAATAGATCTCTAGGAAGAAAAAAGATCTAATTAAGTTTCCAATCAAAGACAAACAAATATTCTTTACAAGTTATGAAACTTGAATTTATTTATTTATTTTTTCTTTCTTTTTATATAAAACTAAGATTTAACCAAAGAAAAAGTTGATGTAAACCAAAACAAAAATAAATTGTTTTTTGATTTTCAAGTATTTTTCAATCTAATAAAGAAGATCAAAGAAAAATTTACTCTTTGAACTATTATGGAAGCGAAAGATAAATTTTCCTTTGCCACATATATCCAAGGAAATAAACAACAATGGAAAGATAAGAGAACTCAAGACAAACTCAACACATGCACACAAAAATGAAATGCAACTTTTCTGATTTTGATGAATACTATCCACAGAAAAGAGCAAGAGGTTTCAAGCAAAGAAACAAATGTAAAACTTAATGGAAGAAAGATAAACTATTCTTTGAATGAAAAGAGCATACAAGTCAAAGATACTACATAACATACGATTCATGCCCCTCGTCCATCAGAGGAAATTTTTTCTTTCAAAAATGTAGTTCATTTCACTTAAAATGTAAGCTAAAAAACACGCCAACTATAGTATGGAATCAATCCAAAAGATGGTTCTAGAATGACAGGAAATTGTAAATGTTTAGTAACAAACTAGACAACAAGGCACTAAATTTCAACAGGGCGACACAGGCTGCAGATATACACAAGAGTGTAAGGAACATGGTGACACACTCTGAAAAAGAGAAAAGTGTTGTAGTTACATACTCTATTAAAAGGAAAAATGTTCTAGGATAACGATGATGCTTTGTATCTCAACGTAAAGTGCATTGTGCGACCCAAAATTTGAAAAAAAGAAGGATTTACAAGCCAATCAATAAAATTCAGGTTTTGAAAACTAAAGCAGATTACACACCAAAATATGAACATTCAGATCTACTAATTGGATGTGATCTACCATATGAAAATAAAACCAGATCTAATAGAAATAAGGAAAATAAATTGAACTATAAATTAAATAATTCTTCCCTAGTGGAGTCGTCAATTTTTTTTCAAGACACTTCGTTAATGCGGACAAATACAAATCTCTCTAGTCTAAATAGTTTATATCTAGAACAAAAGAAGACATAAATGTAAACCTTTCCCTAGATTTATCAAATATTGAACATGAAGAATCATTACCTATTGCTGAAGGTTGTTTTCATTATCTTGAAGCTTTCACAATCCCGTAGATGAAGAGAAGACCTGCAAAGGATCAAAGTAAACAAGAAACAAGTGGAAACACAAGATGATATGATATATCTAAACAATTGACCAAGGATAATAGTTATAAATGAAATTACACATCATTTACGGAAAGGGAAAACATTGATGTATTAACAAATAGAGGAAATAATACAACCATGATGCCTTGGTTTTGAATTCCCTTTCCAATGAATCTTTTCTTCAAAGGTAAGCTACCAAAGATAAAATATGGCCTAATTCCTCCGGCATTTGGCTTCTCTCCTTCTAGCTCCATATCCCATGAGGCTGAGCTCACATTTATAGGAAAAAAGAGACGAGGAAGGGATGAGAGGATTAAGGGAGAAGGATGAGGTGGTATCCTATTAAGTTGAGAGGTGAGTGAGACCCGCCCTAAATGGAAGGGATACACATCCATGAGGGTCACCTTTGAGATACTTCTCAAAAATTTTCATTTTTTCCTTCATACAGCAACCGACACACCCTATACACAAGAAAAGTGCATTGGGGACACACCCTATAGTGATGTAAAGGGCGTCAATGGGTGGGGGGGGGGTGTGTAACACACCTTGTTAGAGAGAAAAGGGCATCACCCTCTCAAAACATGGTTTTTTCAAAGGGAAAAATTGCTTAGATCTTATCTTCCAAAGAGTTTTGGCCAAGCACTTCAGGGATTAAGGCAAGGACTAAATTTTCGTGTAATAGATTCCCCCCCAAAAGTATGAAGATATAGTAACATGATAGGTGAAATAATTTGATGGATAAAGGATAAGGATCGAGGAAAGGAACCATCGGTTGGAAATCTGCCAACAAAAAAAGAGGACTTTTTTTTGCAGTACAATAATTTATCATCCCAATGAATCTCGTCAACACAAAACCAACACAGGAAAGTGATGTAAGATAGTATATAAAATGGGAATGGATTGAAACACAAGTGTAATGGTGAACAAAAAATACCATTTCAGGGACGACCAACACAATAAAAGGCTTGATAACTACAAAAGTTGATTCCAGTTGAAAAGCTCCCCTGAACATATAACGACACGACAAGTAACCTGGAAGCATTTACTTAACGAGGTAGAGATCAAGCCATAACACAAGAAATGACTAAGGAATTCTTTGGATGACCCAAAGGATTAAGATGACTCATGGAATTGGTATGAATCAAGGACAAACTGATTACCCTACTATGTGAATAGGATACAAACATGTGCCATGTTCAAGGGTGACTCTAAGATGCCATTAATACAGATTAAATATATCTTCCCATTCCCTTAATTTGTCCATCATGATAGATGAATGCCTCTTTTATTTTTAACTATCTAGAAGAGGGTAACAAAGGCGCAATGTGTCTCATCCTAGATGAGTCCAATTTCACATGTTTTATGAACCTACGAAAGGAGGGGTTCGATCCCAAAAGGGCCTTTCAATGTGTAATTTTACGAGTCCAAAGAAAGAAAACTCAATGGTTTTTCATGTTTAGAGACTGTGAAAAGACTAAAGAATACTCTAAGGTTAATTTTTTCATAAATTTAGTCCCCTAAGTCCAAAAAAGTATAAAATAATACATAGGATAACTCTTCTAGTTATGATGGACTAGAGTATACCTTTTTCGTAATTAGTCTAAACGGGCCGAAAAAGGGGTAAACTATCACCGGATAGACGACCTTTCAAATACCTTTACAAGCATGAAATAAACAAGTTATCATGGTGATATTTTCCTATTTTGAGAGTCTGAAAAGAGCTTAAAGAAAACTCCAAGGGAGGTTCCTTTTTCATAAAGGTTGCACAAGCCAAAAAAGGTGATAAAAGTATACTTGACACATTTTTACTTAGTTTTTAACGAGCACGACTATGGTATAAAAATCAATTCGAACCCTTTTCATGTTTGAATCTAAAGCATGAAAAATGAAAAGTAAGCTCAACACCATATTACTATTTTTAACGAGCTCAAAGATCATTCAGAATAATGCTCAGAGTATTTGCTTCATTTTCTAATGAGCTTGCAACCGAGAATGAACTATGCTTACTATGTTGTTCATAGTTTAGTGACCTCGAAACTCAAAATAAAGTATGCTCAAAATGAGTCCCGTTGATGGGTATTTTCTCAACATGATGTCCAGTGGTTGTTACTTTCCCCCAATATAATTGGCAACAAGATTAACTCCAACAGAATGTAAAATTTTTGGAGACATGCCCCCCAATCTTAGTTTCCTCTGCCTACTCTTTTCGTCATCCAAATAAATTATGGATTACTCCTAGGAAAAGGTTTACCATATATGGAGGAAGAAGGAGGTTCAAGTGATGTAATAAAATGAAATGACGGTTCTATTGAGTCTGGTAAAATACTTGACACAATGGAAAAATCCGTTCCAATTTTTAACGAGATTAACACGAAAAGGGAACTCTACTCATAATGACCTATTTCATTTTTACACAATATTGAAAATGAAAATAACTATGCTTGTGGGCACCTGTTTCATTTTTTAACAAGATTGAAACATAAAATAACTATGATTGAGGTATCCCATTTCAATTTTTAACTAGCTTGAAAAGGAATAAAACAATTCTTAAGATCGGTTCCTACTCAACATGATTCCCATCGGTTGGTAAATTACCACCCACGTACATAAGAAGGTAGTGTCTTAACTCTAGTATGATGTGCAAATGCTGGAGATATGCCCCCTAAAATTCCCCATAATGAGAAGAATCTATGGTTTAACTAGAATCTATGGTCGTCAAAGAGGGATGAACCACTAGAACATGCAGGACATTTAGGGAAGTATGGTGACTAACAATCATACGATGATTGGGTGTAACAAAGGAAAGCTAATCAATGGTCACAATATTACCATCATAGGGAAAATGAATCACTCTAAAGAGTTTGGATACTACAACTCTCATGGCATAAACATAATCTTGTCCAAAGAGAAAATTAAAACCTAAGGGACCTTGGACTGCCATAACATCAATGCAGACAATTTTTCCTCTTTAGGTAATAGGCAAGTGAGGAAGGATCCCTAAAGATGTAGTAGGTCGTCTATTAAAATCCAATATTTGATCGATTCCTGGAACACGCTGAGGATAACCTATAGATTTCCAAGCAGTCGAGGATAGAATACTAATAGAAGCCTCTTCATCAACAATAGTGCAACACATGATCCTAGCAGTAATTCGCACATATATTTGGAAAATAACACTCCAACGAAGACGTGATTATATTATATTACTCCAATCAAAGGAAATAACCTTAGTACTTGGAGAGGGTTATGTTGAAACAGACAAAATTTCCCTTTTCTTAGAACAATATGAACTAATTATGAAAACTTCAATAGTTCTCAATTCACTCTCAACTGGAAGAGAGGGAGGAAACAAAGATTGTTCCAAAGTGACTATTTTAATCTTAACACTCTCAGATGAAAGAGTGGGATCGAGTGGAGATGAAATTGACTCGACCACTCTAGCTTCACTCTTTAAAGGAAGAGTGGGGTGAACTACTTGTTCTTCACTCCCTAAAGAAATAGTGGTATCGACCGAGGACGTAACTAGATCTTCGACTTTATTCACCAATGGGACGTTAAGGGACAACTTATAGTAACCTATTGGAATACATTTTTGAGGAAAATTAATATATTCCAACATCTTTGAAACTTCATCCATTCGAGGACAAAGGTAATTAAAGTGCATGTCCTTACAAAACAAGCTAGGGTTTCTGAATTTTCCTTTTCTACTATTAACCACAAAGTCACTAGTTAATGGGGTATCATCAGCATGATGACCAGAGGCTGACGATGTGGGTTTTTGGGAGGCCTAGGACACACTTCTAAAACTTGGGACATATAATGACAATCCTTAAGCAAGTGATCACCCTTGCAAATCCAAGGAACTTAGGCTTATGAGCTATTTTTGTGGGCAAATCAATACTCCCAGTACTAGGACGAGTAGTTGGTTAAGATTTGATTTCTTGTTTGTTTTTCTTCTTCTTAATATTCATTTTCTTCTTCTTCTTATCCACCTAATTACTAGCATAAAAAATTTTGACACGTGAAGAAGGAGAAAGGGAAGAAGAAACATCTGGAGAAGAAGGTGAAATATTAACATGATGTTTGTAGTTTTGTGATGGAGAGTTGGGATCTGAAACAGTTGGTGCACTTGGGATAACTAGTGTAGAGAATATCCATACATGTAATCCTATATTCAATTCAATAAGTCTCAATGTATCCATGAAGGGAGGACCAACAGTTCCATATGGAGGAAAAACAAAAGACATAGCTTGAGAAGGGGTCTCTTGGTTGGTAGTCCCATAAGAGTTTTCCATATCTATACTCTCTAAGAACTTCTAAATACCGCACAAATAAAATGCTACTCAAACTAAAGGCAACAAGTAAAATTGTGGCAAGTGGGATGTATAGGATGGATCGTCACAAGAGTGTAAAGTCATCATAACTCGCAATATACTACAAGGCCCAATAGTAATACGAAACAAGGAGGATTGGGAAAGTACCCTTGCATGTATACCAAACTACTTGGACAATACATGCGTAGTAGCTCCCTCGGTGTTGTTTTCGGTGTTTTTCTTTGACAAGACAACCAATAGGTTACTTAGTTGGTATTAGGATCCCAACAGTGTCTCCCAATATACAAAAGGTACATGGGAGATGAAATACATAGTAGTGTTGTCTAATGCACAACCGTTCGAAAAGGGGTCTTGCTATATTACCATTGAGTACGTGAAACTATATACCATAAAAGTATGTGAAAGGTTGTTTGATATACCAGATAGCACATGGAATAAACACATAGTCCCCTAGATGCAGTGCAGGAAAATAATGTTAGCTCCTACATTTTAAGACCCCATAACATGTCTCTAACCTAACACTCGATCTTGATAAATGTTTTATCCTAACTAGTACTTGATTTTATCTTTAAATGGACAGGATTGTTAGTTTTTCAACATTTAGGCTAGCATTATGTTAAGATCTTTTCACTGAGAGAATAACAAGCACAGCAATAACATAAGCACATCACATGAGACAAGAGACACAAAGAGTTTTGATTGGGGAAACCATAAATGGAGAAAACCCCGCAACTTCCTCTAAGATAGTATCACCACAAGATGTGATACCCAAAACAGTAAGATGACCTCCCAACACAGCAATAGCCTTCTGTCTTCTGTCAAGCCAAAGTATTTCCTTCTCCAAAGGTGCGCCACACTTGAGAAAGCAAGTGATGTATGTCACAAGTGATAAATAGAGAGACTCTCACTCTCTATTTATATTCATCCGTTCACTTAAGTTGCCATTTCACACGTAGGCTCAACCTAATAATTACTACTTGAGCCTACACCTTAATTAGTGTATAATAACTCAAGTTCCCCGACATTGTGGGGACTTACCTAATGACTTGATATGACTTGTTTACATTATTAACCCTCCCGATCGGAACATCGGGGTATGACATCATGACTCAAATGCATAATAGAAACATCCTGGAATAAACATCGGGTTACAATACATAAGATACATAGAAGAATACATTCCGAAGTTACATATACATCAACACTCCCTCTTAACTAGGAAGGTATTCTTTCGACACGATTTTTAGCACTGGTCTTCTTCTCTACATCAACTGGATCATCTTCGTCTTCAAGTCATATTCGTCTTAAAGTCATCTTCCTCTTCAAGTCATCTTCATCTTCAAGTCATCTGGATCTGGATCATCTCTTGATCTAGATCATCATAGTACGTCATCACTGGATCTAGATCATCACTCGATCTGGATCTCTTGGAGTCATCATAACTGGATCTGGATCATAGCTCGATCTGGATCTCCACTGGTCATCATCATGTGTGTACTATCTCGTCATAGGAACTTCTACATAGCTAGCCCTTTTTCATGCTGGTTGTAGGCCTACCCTCATTTAGGTCTTTGCCCAGCACTTACATCTGACCTGCTCATCAGAAAGGCACGCCCAGCACTCACATCTGATCATGTAGTAAACTACAATCACATCGGAAAGGCCCAGCACTCACATTCACCAGCATGATAGGACATCACATCACTAACATCTGTGAAATGGCTCTGCACTTATATCTAACCTACTCGTCAGAAGGGCACACTCCCATCCAGGCTGGAACCACATCTGCTCACAATGATGAAAGAACTCTGTTCTTTTCACCCAGGCTGGAACCACATCTGCCACACTGATGGAAGACTTTCAACCAGGCTGGAACCACAACCAACACAATGATGAAAGAACTCTGTTCTTCTCACCAAGGTTGGAACCACATCCGCCACATTGAAGAAAGATTTGTGCATTCACATCTGACCTGGTAGGAACTGAATCCTACACCCTCGTCAGAATGGCCCCCAGTCCCTGACTGAGCTACTTGGTAACTAACCAGGCGCCTCCACTCTCCTGAAGAGTGGCAGTTGCCCTTACATCTATCCTACTCGACAGAATGGCCAACACTCACATCTGTCATGGGAGGAACTTAATCCTTTAACCATGACCAGAATGGCTCAGCCCTTACATCTGACCTGCTCGTCAGAATGGCTCTCTCAGTCCCTGACTGAGTATTCCTGGTAACTGACCAGGTGCCTCCATTCCCAAAATGGCAGTTAGCACTCATATCTGACATGGAAGGAACTAAATTCTCTCACCATGACAGAATGGCTCAGCCCTTACATCTGACCTGCTCGTCAGAATGGCTTTGGATCTCTAGCACTCATATCTGACATGGAAGGAACTAAATCCTCTCACCATGACAGAATGGCTCAGCCCTTACATCTGACCTGCTCGTCAGAATGGCTTTGGGACTCATCACTTTCCCTTGGAGGGAACCTCGATCTGGAGAACACCAAGTCTCTCTCTGAAGTACTTGAACTTCAGCCTAGCCAATGGCTTCGTCAATACATTAGCTATCTGTTCCTTCGTCGCAATATACAGGAGCTTCACTGCTCCTCTCTGCACCATATCCCTGATATAGTGATACTTGATCTCGATATGCTTCGACTTGTCATGGAACACTGGATTCTCTGACAACTTCACGCAAGTCTGGTTGTCACAATGTATACAAGTAGCATCCAACTGGAGATCAAATATATCAGACAGTAGCTTCCATAGCCATACTACCTCACAACTAGCTGAACAAGCTGTGACATACCCTGCTTCAGCTGTACTCAGTGCCACACAGGATTGCTTCCTGCTAAACCAATAGATCACACCTGATCCCATACTGAAGCAACATCCCGAAGTACTCTTCCTGTCGATGGCACTGCCTGCCCAATCTGAATCAACATAACCCTCCAGGTTAATCTTCTGATTCGCATCATACTTGAGCCCATAATCAATTGTACCCTTCAGGTACCTCAGAATATGCTTTGCAGCAATCAAGTGAACACCTCTCGGATCTGTCAGGTACTAGCTCAAGGTGTTCATAGCAAAGCAAATATCTGGTCTCGTGTTCGTCAGGTACATCAATGACCCAATCATCTGACGATACATCGTAGCATCAACCGACTCTGATGAAGCATCACTCAATAGCTTCAGGTTCAATGCCATAGGTGTGGTCATGCATTCCATCATCCTGAACCTCTTCAGGATCTCTACTGCATACTTCCCTTGTCCAAGGAAGATCCCATCTATACTCTGCCACACCTCCATGCCTAGAACAATAGTGCATCGACACATAACAAGAGCATCACTGGTCTTCTGTCTTCAACCTTGAAGCAAAGGTTGGAATCCGCTTTACTCTCAGTAAAGCCTAGAGTCATCAGTAATCTGCCCATCATGTCGTACCATGTCGAACCTCAATATATTCTGTAGTCACTCCCTCTGAAGCGGAGCATCATACTCCCTTTGTCTCCTGTACTCTGTGCACTGAAATATTCTGTACCGGAGTGACAAGTAGCTTCCTATGCTACTAATCTTCTATGTGATCATCTAGTGTATAGACTTGCATCTTCAACCTTGTAGCAAAGGTTAAGATCTTCATCAATCTCATCATGTATGTGTTTCAACTCTTACTAGCTGCAAATGTCTCTTCGTAGTCCAGGCCTTCCTTTCGTGAGAAGCCTCATGCTACGAATATTGCTTTGTATCCCATGATGTTTCCATCTACTGCATGATGGAACTATGAACTTCTCTTCAGGTCTTGATATTGTACCCTGACATCATTCTTCTTGAACTGGTCTTCCCTTTCTTCTTGGTGGCTGGAAGGTTCTGCATCAATGATGTCACTGCACTCGTCATATTATTCTTTGTCTTTGAACTGTCGTCACTTATTCTTCGAAACAAGTCTTCATTCTTCTTTACTTGTAGGCGATTATGTATGCAGTCTTTCCTACAAGTCAAATGCAATTGTATGGTTAGAACATTTCATAAGGAATATTCATATTGGCAAGTTATTATGCATAAATATGTGATCATGCAACTACTTTAGCCAATACAACATTCATCCATATCTCACTGAAACTTTCTAGATGCCTTCCATCTCTACCAGGACAACAATGAGATTGTGCACTAATCCAATATGTCAGCAAAGAGGTTTCATTCTAGATAAGTAGCAATGGAGAGTTGTATAGCACCATGAGCTACTTACCCATCGCATGTATATTAGTAGTATACTGTCGTTAATGCAAAAATCCTATCATGCATAATACAATAACTGCATAACAAAACAATATCATGAAATGACAATTGAATACTTATCTTTATTAGTTTCGAGGGTAGACTCCTTCTTGAGCCTTCAGCTTCACCATCTTCTTCATTCATAATAGCATCGTTTCTTATCCAAATGCTAAGGTGGATAAGAGGTTCTTCAAGAGTTGAGTTCTTCATATTCCTCATTGCTTGAGGGATCTTCTTTGGATGGCGAGAGCTTGATCTTCAATTGCTCCCATCTTCTCTTCTCTTCTTATGATTCGAGCTTCTTCTTCTTCCCAAAGTTTGCTGAAAGTAATCACTTCCTTCTAGAACACATTCCTTGAATGAATGAATTCTACGATCCTGGGAGGCCATTCAAGGTGGCCATCACCACTTCTGCATTCTTCACCGCTTCAAGTTGTTCTTGATTTGAGAGACTCTTATGACTGCATGGTCTCTGCATTCTAGATCTTCACATTCTTCAACTGGTTTCTCAAAGTCATGTTCTAATTTTGTTCTTCCCTTCAAATAGCTTTAAATTCAGGAAGACCTTTAACAGCTTTGCTTGCAATAGGTAGTGCTCTGTAATGCACATGTGTAAGCCTTCTATGCCAAAGCTCATTTGGCTCTACTATGTCATGGATCAAGGCTTGTTCTGGATGACCCTTCAATTTGTACAAGCCTCCTTCTTGTTCTCCAATCACTACCGCATCATCGATAGTCTTTCCTTTTGGCCACATGATGACTTGACCATCTATGAATGCAACCCGCATTCCTTTTGCATCAATGCTGAAATGGAGAGAAGGTTCTTCTTGAGTCCTAGAACAAACAATACTTCTTTCATTGTTAGAGACTTACCAGAGTCTAGCTTGTATGAAGATTCCCCACTACCTTTTATTGGATATTGGTAGTCATCTCCTAGTTTCACCTTGTGAGGTGATTCATGTTCTGATAGTCTTACAAAGGATTCCTTGAATCCCATCATATGTTTGGAAGCCCCATTGTCTATAAGCCAATCATCACTTCCATGAGTAATGTTACCTGTGAGATATGATATCAGAACATATTCATCCTCGCTTGAAGAATCTTCACTTTCATATTTGGATCTCTTTCTGGAAGGTTCATCATCCTCTGCAGCATGAGCATGATGTCTTCTTTGGCCTTGACCAAGTTCTTCTTGTGAAAGGCTTCTAACCTCGTCTCCCTCTGAAAATGGAACCTCTATACTCAGGTAGGTGTCCAATCCAGTTTCTTTAGAGAGATCAAATAATTCCAGGCTTGGAAGTTGTCAACTTCCCCAAGCTTGTCACCAAGCTGATGTGATATATCATATTGAAATGAGAACCTCAAATGGAAATAGCAAAGGATTAAAACTTACCTATTTGAGGTGTCTGTCCTTGTCCCGGAGTTTGCTGATCTAGGGTTTGTCGCAGAAACCATAATTTTCAAAATTTAGAAAATTTCATATCTGATTGGACAAACAGATAGATATCTTCAAATGGAGCTGTCCAATGTACTCCTTTTCTGAAAACAGTGGAGGGAAGCTCTCGGAACAGGAAGCCTTAATTTTTCAATTTCCTCTGCAGAAATGCCTGTTATTATTTCTGTGATATCTCCGAATTTACTGCTCCTCTGTGTCTGAAATTTTTCACTGAGGTAACCTCACATGTCTCTGATCCAACATCGTAGATTTCATCAGAATTGGTTTCACCATTTGGGATTTATGATCCTTTTCCCAAGGTGACCTGTTACAGGACTGTTCAGAACAGTGAAGTTGTACGGCATGCCACGTGTCACTGGTTCATATTCTGAGTCTGATATTTGGACCACCGAAATTAAAGTTCGTGACCTTTCTAGACATCTTCAGGAATTCCATTTGGACCTCTGTAGCTCAAGATATTGCAGATCTCCCCAGATGTCCTGTTTAGGGATGAATTCTGGAAGAGGCTGGAACCCTGACTTGGAGAGATCATATCTCCTGGAGTACAAAGAATATGAGTCTGATTTTTGGACACAGGATTCATCAAGATTTTATATGCAGCCCTTGCAATTTTTAGATTCTGGGACTTCGCCAATCTTGTAATATAGTTACTGTACCAAAACTTAGCAGTTTTAGTATTTAGGGTTTCTCCTAGCTCAGGGTCAAACTAGGGTTTGACTTTCCTGGAGTTTTACCCAACCAAATTTATTGATCTAGGTCTCTAAGCTTTGGTTTTGATGAGGATAATAACCCTATTCTGGTCTCACTCAAAAATTCATCTTCTGTAGAAAGCCCTAATTTCCGCATCGAAGACTGAAAATGCTCGGAATCAAATTCCGCTTCGACAGAAAGATGCGCCCTAAGGAGGAGAGTTGTTCCACCTTACTTTTGCTGAAAATATGTGGAGGAATATCCACAAACTAGGAAGCCCTAGTCCCTATAGCTGCACAATGTCTTCTTCTCAGGTTAGCTCTGATACCATGTTAGTTTTTCAACATTTAGGCTAGCATTATGTTAGGATCTTTTCATTGAGAGAATAACAAGCACAGCAATAACATAAGCACATCACATGAGACAAGAGACACAAAGAGTTTTGATCGGGGAAACCATAAATGGATAAAACCCCGCAACTTCCTCTAAGATAGCATCACCATAAGATGTGATACCCAAAACAGTAAGATGACCTCCCAACACAGCAATAGCCTTCTGTCTTCTGTCAAGCCAAAGTATTTCCTTCTCCAAAGGTGCGCCACACTTGAGAAAGCAAGTGATGTATGTCACAAGTGATAAATAGAGAGACTCTCACTCTCTATTTATATTCATCCGTTCACTTAAGTTGCCATTTCACACGTAGGCTCAACCTAATAATTACTACTCGAGCCTACACCTTAATTAGTGTATAATAACTCAAGTGCCCCGACATTGTGGGGACTTACCTAATGACTTGATATGACTTGTTTACATTATTAACCATCCCGATTGGAACATCGGGGTATGACATCATGGCTCAAATGCATAATAGAAACATCCCGGAATAAACATCGAGTTACAATACATAAGATACATAGAAGAATACATTCCGAAGTTACATATACATCAACAAGGATGAGGTGAATACTCACAAAACATGCAATGATGAAGTGCATGTTTTTCCTTTTACTTTCAATACATGCCATATTTAAGGAGAGAGTAAGAGGTTCTTTTTCCGAAGATGCAAAAATTGAACAACATACACCCAAACTTGAAATTAGAATTTTGTTTCCTATGTTTCCAACAAAAGTGAAAAATAGATCTCCACAAAGAAAAAGATCTAGTTAACGTTTCCAATCAAAGAATAAAACAAAGATTATTTACAGGTTATGAAACTTGAATTTATTTTTATTTTTATTTTCTTTATTTTTAAATAAAACTAAGATTTAACCAAAGAAAAATTTGAAGTAGACTAAACAAAACTAAATTGTTTTTTATTTTCAAGTATTTTTCAATCTAATAAAGAAGATCAAAGCAAAAATTTCTCTTTGAACTATTATGAAAACATAAGATCAATTTTCCTCTTCTATAGTGATCCAAGCAAACAAACAACAATTCCAAGATAAGAGAACTAAAGACAAACTCAAGACATACACACAAAAAATAAATGAAAATTTTCTGATTTCGATGAATATTATCCATAGAAAAGAGAAAGAGGTTTCAAGCAAAGAAATGAATGTAAAATTCAATGTGAGAAAAATAAACTCTTATTTGAATGAAAAGAGCATATAGGTCAAAGAGATTGCAGAATATACAATTCATGCCCCCCCCCCCCCGACAATGAGTGGGATTTTTTTTGTTTAATCAAACTAAATTTCAACAGGGCAACACAGGATGCAGATATACACTAGAGCATCTGAAACAAGGTGACACACTCTGAAAAAAAGCAAAGTGCGGCAGTGACGCACTTTGTCAAAGGAAAAAAGCACTAGCTTAAAAATGACACTCTGTATTTGAACGTAAAGTGTGTCAGACAACCAAAAAGTTGAAAAAAAGAAATATTTGCAAGCCAATCAACAAAGTCCAGGTTTTGAAAGGGAGTGTGCAAGAAGTTGAGGGACCTTTTAGATGCAACCTCACTTTTTAGGAACACGCTCATGTTACATAGAAAAAGAACGTGGTCCTCTTCCATAGCGCTTGGAATTGTAAATCTGAGCCTGACATGTCAGCAGACATGTAGGCTAGGTAACAATAACGCGTGCGCGTTTTGTAAATTAAAAAATAAAAATAAAAACACACAGTCCCCCACCCGAGAGTCATTTTCACCGAACAGTATTGCGAAAACAAGCGTGGAAGAGTGCCGGAGGAGCGTGGAAGAGTGCCAATTGCTCCATTTGAAGACAAATCCTCCGGTGAATCGTCATATTACTAGGTAATTCATTCACCCATAGCTTTTTTTTTCAATTAGATACTTAAATTATCATTTT